>CM075862.1:19391837-19586837 GCA_037975125.1 Latrodectus hesperus | reverse complement strand
TTAAGTACAGTTTATATGCTGAAACAGATTATTAAAACTAAAACTTAACAATGAAATAAAATTGTTTACATCTTATATAAAAAGTATATATACATTCTACAATTATCTCCTATTGAATGCTGAGAACGTCGTCCTAAAAAGAATTTTCAATTCAGTTCTTTGTATTGGTAATCTGAATTCTTAAATTAGTGAATGGAATTTTCAAATTAATGAAAGATTATTGCTTAATGATAAGATCAATGATGATTTTTAGCTAATAAATAACATCTTATTTTCTTGAATCTAATTTCCAATAAAATTAATTAATTGAATATTTGCTGTATCAGTTTAAATATTTTCAAAAAACATGTCTCTGTTATAATTTATATAACTTTAATACGTAAAATATGGTCTAGTTTAATTGTAACTGTTAGTTCTTTGGAGGGCAAAATGGAAGCAAAAAGTTTTTTAATTTTTGCCCACACACGCGCGTGCTATTGAAATATTTTTTGGTTCCCAAACTGCAAACTTAAAAAGCCTGGAAAACATTATACATTAATTTTAACTTAACATATGTCCATATTATTTAATGTATGTTAATTCTACTTATTATCAATTAATTGTGGTACTTTTTTTCTACTTTGTGTATACCTTTACAATAAATTACACTAATGTCATTTTAATAAATCATAATAATATTTTAACTGTACTAATCGCCTCAAATAGCGTTGCACATGACAATGCAACTATTTAAAGATCTATTATCATTTTTTTCAATTTTAAAAAGTTTAAAGTAAAATATATTTTACTTGAAACATCTTAACATTTTTTATTTCTCTCCAAAAATAAGCAAATCATTAAATAAACTCATTACAAAATTTGTTATTTTTGATGTCATTACTCATTGATAAAAATTCGTATAAAAGGAACTTCCTCTTCAATTTAGAATTATTTCATTAAATGAAATGGTACTGTTGAACTTAAAATTACATCTATAAAGCATATAAACATTTGTACATTTAATGACAATAATGTATTATCAAATTATAACATAATGTTTCATTTAAATTTAAAATATAGTATTGTTATTTATTTTTATCGAATTAATTTTTGAATATACATTTCCTTTATCAAAACCTATTTAAAAATCATTCTAATTTATTTTTAAAGATGAGTATCAAGAACTAATTTTCTTTTAAGTGCAACTTATAAATATATAACTATCGAATGATTCGTGTATATGAGAAACTTTCTTTGAAAAATCAACTTATAAATTATTTTGATTGACAATTTCCTACCAATTTTCTATAAAATTCATTAAATGTATTTTTGAAGCATTTATGTTAGGGATCTGTCAAAAATTAATTTATTAGTCATAAGGAAAGATTTGCATTCAGGAAAAATCAACAATGCCAAAGGAATATCTCTTTAATTCTTAGTAAGATATAAGTCAGCATTAGATTCATTTGCTTTTTTAGTGTAAAACGTTTTATTGAAATCTCTATAATAATTCATTAGGCTTCCTTGTACAATTATTGTTTTATTATATAATGAAATTTGTAATAAAACGTTATCCAAAATATATAGATAAAAATTTTTGAGTATGTTGTGGGATTTGACATTAATAATGAACTAAAATTACCATGATGCGGAATATCATTCATTACAAATATCTGAAATATAGGATATTATAAATTTAGAAATACAACAAATATCAAATGTATAGTTAAAATTCAGTACATCCTAATTTTTTGTTATTCTTAATTATCCTTATTTATTGTTAATCATCCTTATTTATCGTTAATTCTTCTTATTTTTTAATTTAAAACAATCGTGATATAAATTAAAATAAATCTGTAAATACCTGCAATACACGCAATTCAATGGAATTGAAATTAGAAATTTTTATTTTGTAATTTTTTTTCAGAAATCTTCTAATTCTGCCTCTTATTTTAATTTACTATTGTATGACATAAAAAACAGAAAATGTGTATTAAATAAATTACATAAACTTATTTAGTATCATGAATTATATCTTAATATAATATAATATAAACTGGTAGACATTTTTTCAAAATTTTTTCTTAGTAATTTTAACATTTAATTTAAAACAAAATATTTGTAAAGATATGTATTTTACACAAAAATTCAAATCTGGATTATTTTTTGTCATACCATTATAATACCATTAGAATAAGCCATGTACATTATCAAATTAGAATAAAAATTAGAGATTTAAATTTTTTTACAGGTATGCCTATATTAAATATAGTATTCAGAAAGGTAAATAAAATTTTAAAAAACACATTTTAATGTATAAAATTAAAAATTTTTCATATTGTTATGCTGAAATTTGTAGATTATATTTTGCTTAAAAGTATCAAATGCCTTCTGTAAAATATATTAAAAATTATATATACAACAGGAATAATCCATGCTAATTATTTCTTTTTATAAAACTTTGAATACAACACATTAAAAACATCATCTTTTAGGTTCTTTTAGCGTTTTTCAATTTGCTTATAACTCCGTGTTAATTTTATCTAACATTCATTAATTATAAGAAATGTAGCGCAATTGAAGTAAAGAAAATGAAATCTAGGATTTCAATGAGAAATTTTATTTAGATAAAAACATATTTCTAAATTGACTGAATAGATCCCTTTCAGAACCAGAACCTTTCAGAATATTCCTTTTTATTATCATGTACTCAATGACAACGTTTTCTAATGAGGGCGACGACTTTACTGAAATGAACACATTACTTATCATACATTTCATGCATGATTTCTTTTACCTAATCTTTTTCACGGGGATGAGATTCCCTTTCTGGAGAATTCACATCAATGATTCATTTCACTTTACTGCATTCTATTTTTCATTGAATTGCGTTTCCAGATCATTAATGACGAATGCACTTGTTGTCGCAAAAGCTTTTACATTCCTAATAAGTCCCCAAGTGTTTCACGGTTCATTAATTAAGAACTTTATTAGGAACTGAATATTTTATTTTCTTACAAAATACCAGATTTTCAACAATCCAATTTGAGACATTAAAATCAATTACAACATGTTTGAAAAATTAGAATTACAAGAATTTTAGGGGAACTTTTAATTTTGTATACACTAAGATATTTTTTTAAAAAAATTTAATGTCATGGTATCTAAGTATTTTTTTATATTATAGGATATTTTATAATTAAAAATATGATATATATGATGATTGGATCACACACTGAAATATTTCAAAAGCCTATAGAGTTTAGTACAAAATATAATAAAAGAAAAATAAGTGTATAAGTTTTAAGAGTACAACAAGTTTTCTTACAAATATTGAAAATATTGATTTAGAATTCAATTAATTCAGCGGAGAAAATGAAAGATTGTTTCAAAATTGCTAAATACGTAAATTTAAACTCCGATAATTTTGTCATTATTCAGTTTTCTTCTTTACTTTTTCTTCAACTGATAATTTCAATAGAAATTATCAGCTGATTTTGGCTTATGGTTATGCTGATTAAGTTTGACTATTTCTATTCTTTTACTTATAACATTTAAGTTTTTATTTATTCATTTTTTTTTACATTTTTGGCACACATGCTGTATAATCCAGGTAATGAATTCTGAGTTTGGTGAATTTTTAACGGATTATTTTATGTATCTGGAAACCTGGTTTTTAATACGTCAGATATAGACACCTATAAAAATTATGGAGAAATATCTATTTTAGCAACCGTAGTATTTATTTAATCGCACCCGTCAGAATACGTCATCTTGTCAACATTTCTTGATCGCCAACTATCGTGATTCATATTATTGCAATTTGCATATTTCAAAAGTAAACAATCTGAAATTATAGACCTTCGAAGATTCAATTTCGCTAATTATCGAGTTAGCTGCGGAAAATGGTATTACTTCCTTTTTCTATCTTCCATTGATGGGACTGTATATATTCCAATAAATCCTTACATATTAAATTAAGAAATGATATGTTTTGTAAAGAATTACTAGAAATAATACAAATTTACCCCACCAGTTGAATCAAGGTTATCTTCTACGTTTAATTTAATCGAGTTTTGCCCAACAATATATAAAGCCGTGTATCAGAAGTATACAAAGGTGAACCAGAAATTATCTTACCCAAATTTGATTGAGTAGGTAAATGAACATCCATATTTCTTTTGAATTTTTGGTTGGTCAATACTAAATCATTGAAAAAAATCAACTACACTTGGTATTAAAGATTTATATTTGAAAGAAGCATAATATTTACCCATAAGAAAAACTGAAGTTGTGAAAGATATTCTAGGAAAAAATAATGGAGAAAATTAGTTTCACTTTTCATTCTCTATAAAGTGGCCTCACCTAAGCAATACATTTGAAGTTTAGTACCGGTTCTACTTGGAAAGTGTTTTTTAGATGATTTTCAGTCATGAAATTATCCTGCGAATCAGAATCTAATAATTCAAAAAGTTTCCAATATAATTGGCAAATATTATAGTGTACAGTAAAACTTCGACTTTTATAACCATAACTGACAAAATTAGAGGTAATATGATAGAAGATAAGAACAGATTGCTTTATGATATTTTGTGAATCAAATATAATTGGATTTACAGGTAGCTCACTATTTTAACTATTAACTGCAGAAACTATAACAGTATTAATTGTTTTTGAAAGATACAATAAGGAATTATGTCTATGATTTCAAAGTTTGTATTTACTTTCGTGAACTAACATTGTACGTACTAGATGAACAGTTAAAACATTGTTAGTTAGAATTCAGAATTTAATTTTTTTTAATTTCAAATCTTGGTCACACTTCCAAAAATTATAATAGTTATGTTAGAATTTGGCTTCGTAAATTATACAATGTTAATTTTACTGCTTTGAAGTGTTCTCGCGTGATATTATTGGAACATGTACACACAAGATAATTAGAGATCCTTATTCATCTCCATTTTATTGATATTCGTACCACATTAAAGCGATTTTAGCTAAATTCTCAACTGCAAAATAAGTAATAATCTGCAAACTAATTCAATTTTCGGTGAAAAATATTTAAAAATCGAACTTATTCATAATTTACATCTAGAAGGTTTAAAATTTAATTAGGAGAGATTGCAGTATGTTGTTTTAATAATATATTTTTAGTAAGAGTAGTTAACAAAACTCTTTTGTTTGAATATCTATCTTTAAGTAAATAACAAGCTTATTTTATAATTTTATTCTGTTATTGAATTGCATGAATAATTTTAGGAGCATCTGCTTTATAAGAACATTTTAAATGTTGAATTTTTTCAGCATCTTTGAAAATTCAGTATTTACTAGCAAATATATTATACAAATGACTAGTAGTATATAGATTGACCTTAAATAAATCCGAAAATAAAAGACATTCTACTTTAAAATTAGTATTAATAACGACACTTAATGGTAATTTTTTAAGTCGACAAATAGAGTCTTAGTGTCAGTTAAAGGATTTAAACCAATATTACTGCGAGCACCGTTCTTAAACTATGTATTCTAAAACCAAATAAAACTCATCTAAAATATTTTGTAGCATTTATCATTCTTCATTGTATATTTCAATATCTTTTCCATCTCAGACTATGTAAATATTACCAACGTTACTTCACTCGTAAATGCTTAAATTACTGAATTTCTTTCTAAACAATTCAACTTTTGCTTATTTTCAATCAGCAACATTTTTATTGTGAATTTTATCCCTCATGCTTGTTAAATACCCATTTAAAAAAATCTTGTTAACTTGTCTTAGTATAATCAATTTAAATTATTAAAAAAAAATCATTCACCATCAATGAAATTGAATGTAAAACTCAGTTATGCTAAAAACGCGAATGGAACTGAATTTTGATTTTGATTATGCGCTTTTTGATTTTTTCTTGCTCAAATCAAAATAACTAGGGCTTTCTCTGTAAACCATAAATGTATATGCAAATAAAATTAAATCTACATGAAAACAAATTGCAATGAACTTTAGAAAGTGAAATGCGGTTAGTAATATCAATTGTGTTGTTTACTAGACAAAATTCTGAAAACAATGTTCTCATTGAAAAAAGGATACAAAGATACTCACAAATGGTACCAATTAAATATAAGACATTTGAATACATTAGGTAACATTTAAGCAAATTTTGCAGGCAAAATTCTCGGTCTTACAAAATAAATTATCAGTATGATTATGCATTGAACTGAATTTTGTTTCAAATTATACACTTCTAAGCTTCAAACATTATATTTAGCCAAATATGCTTGTGTTCAATCTTAGGTACAACTACAGAGAGCAACAATAATTATTATCTTTAATAAATGATACATATATATTAAAAGTCTATAACGAAATGCAAAGGAAGAACAATTTCACATTTAATTACACAACTAAAATTATACTATATATATATATATATATATATATATATATATATATATATATATATATATATATATATATATATATATATATATATATATATATATATATATATATATATATATATATATAGCATATATTTATATTTTTTCATGTGCCGATTTTGAAATATTTTCCATGATTTCAAAATAAGGATATTTTAGGTTAAATAATTATGTTTATCCATTTGGGTTTTCTTTCTTTATCTGGTTTACATCAACATATTTTCTAAGAAATTAATTTATTAGAAAATTATTTCATTCTAAAATCTCTTAATAAGTTTATAAATATATAAGGAAGAATCAAAAGCATTTTATTATCAAACATAATGAGATTTTTAATCAAAATATTTTCGATAGCAAATATGATAAAATCAAGTACCATATTTTTATAGATTTCCTATCTAAAACTAAAGAAAATAAATAACCATATTATTGATCTCTGCTAATGTTCCCACACAATAACATGCATCTTTCTTTTCATCATTTGATTTAGGCATGCTATTTTATCAAAGGCCAAAATTGATTTTTCTATTTATACATTTCCAACGGGCGAAATCAAAGTAACGGATCATCATCAAAACAAAAAAATTCAGCTGTTGGATATTGAGTGAACTGAAACGATAGTTTCTCCGTAAGTAAATTTAAAAGTTCCATCAAAATCGTAATCGTAATCTACTTGATTTTTGATTTTGTTGATGGAAGGAAATCGAATGCTATCAAGTAAGCGTTGGAAAGAATTGTAAAATTGTAACAAAAAATGTCAACAATTTCTTTGACTTTTCTTGAAAATGAAATGGAATCCAGAAATCTAGGCAAAAACAACAGATACAAAAATAAGACATGATAAACAACTAGTGATATCTTTCTTGATTTTGAATCAAATCCCAATTTTCTGCTTCCAGAATTAGAAATGAATGCATTTTCTTCAAAATATATTTTACCCTTTTTTAGCTGTGAGTATTGTTGCATGTATTACTTGCACGCAAATATAAAATAACTTATAAATGTATAATTTTTATAAGTAGAATGAAAAATACTTCAGTACGAATTCTAAATATCATATCAGCTTTTATGAATAAATTTATAGGTAACAAATTGGATGTTTATAAAAACCTCTCCAAAATCGTCAATGAAAATTCAAAAAAATATTTGAAAAAATTGATATTTTAACTTTTTTATACGTTATCTAGTGACATAAATAGGATAATATTAAGTGATAAAAACAATGTAAATAATGTTACGTAAATAATATTATATAATTATTTTATAATATTATGTAAATAATATGTTATATTAATATTATTAAACACATATTGTTAACATATACTGACAACATTTCAAATTGAAATTAAATAAAATTATTATTTGAATTAATATTATATTAATTTTATAGAAAATACCATTGGCATCCAATTTATTTTATTTTTATTTTTTCATTAATTTTCATTTAAATTGTTTTAATGATGACATTATTCCCATTTTAAATGAGATTTAGTGCATGAAATCATAAAAATGTTTCACACGACTCATACTTCAAATCCTGTTATCTTGTTGAATTTTATCAGTGTGTGAGAAGCAATTTTTAATTTTGTATTATAAACAATATGTTTAGAATTGAATTTGGGAACTAAGGTAAAACAAAAGGTAAGAGTAACTGAATGTTTTGACAATCATTTTACTAACTGATCAAGAGACAATATAAAGCAATATAAACAATCACTTATAATTTTCAAAAAATATTAGTAAATGTACTAATTTTCAAATATTTTAGAATTCCCTTTAATCACAAACGAATAATTGCTATGTAACATATTTTAGTTATATAAAAACTACCTGAAAGTGTTCTGAAATATTTTCTACTTGTAAGGAAAGAAAAATTGTGGTAT
Organism: Latrodectus hesperus; assembly: GCA_037975125.1. Lineage (NCBI taxonomy): Eukaryota > Metazoa > Arthropoda > Arachnida > Araneae > Theridiidae > Latrodectus > Latrodectus hesperus. Next base: position 19,578,537 of record CM075862.1, on the reverse strand, counting down.
GAATTTAAATATAGGTACAGGTGCCATATAATCCATGCTTTCAAATTCTGAATATTTTGGCGATGAAGAAATGTAGCCAAGATGACGTATCGTGACGTTCGCGATGTCGTAAATACCTGGGTTATCAAAATAGAATTTTCTACACAATAGGTCTCCATATGTATGACGGAATAAAAATGAGGTGACTAGATATATAAGAAAATCCATCAAAAATTCGCCAATATCAGAATTTGGCATCATGGATTACATGGCATCTTTGCTTAAATATATTGTGACATTCAATTCATTAAATCTTACTTTGTAAATGAGAAAATCGGAATTTTGAATTTTTACTGTATCCGAAAACCATAGTTAATAAAAATTAAATTAATTAATCACATTAGAGTATATGGTTTTAGAATTTATTTAAGAGAACAGATGCCAGTAGAAATGTTTTATGTGGAAAAATCATTTATGTGCAATAATATCTTTTGTTTCTATAAGGTATAAATATATGATGTGGTAAATTCAATAGCAAAACACTAAACTTCTGAGATTTCAACTGTAATAAAATTTTATGCGCAAAATTTAATTCATTTTGAAATGAAAACAAATAATTTTGTATTTTTTACATGTATAAGTTAATGTAATTGAAAAATCCTCAGAAAAATATGAAAATGTCCAAATTCACTTAATTGAATGTAGAAGAAGTATTTATAGACCAAAATTGTCACTAAATAAAATTGTTTAATAATGTTTATTTTTGTATTAGGTTGATTTTCACCAAAGACTTTTATTTAAACAAAAAGCAATTATATTAATAAGTTAATCAATTTTTTTATTCGTTGTTTGCTGTTTGCTGTTGAAGCATAATCATTATGAAAATATTTAAAACATGAGCTGTAAAAACGAAAATATATAAAGCTTCAAAGAGAGATACAGTATTAAATTATAAAAAAAATATTAATGCAATGAGTTCTTTTAAAATACAGTATTTTTAAATATAAATCAAATTTATATTTAACCTAATTCCTTGAAAAATAATTTCCGATTTTGATTTAATTAAAATTGTATACAACTTTCAATGGTTATATGTAGATATTTTGCACATTTTTTGTTAGTAATGTAATTGATATTTTTGTTGCTTATTTTCATTTCTTCCAGTTACTGTACCTAATGAATTTTATTATGATGCAAAATTGATCAATTGATGATACGCATGATTTGGTATTTAAATACTAGTTGGAAAATATATTAGTTGCACATTTTAGTTTAACTGCATAATTTATTTATAAACAATAAGTTTTTCTTATGAACTTTTCAACAGTAAAATGAATATAATAGATTTTGTTCATCCAGCTGTTATCTAATATATTTGTATAATACGTAAAATTAAAAAAAAATCAAGAAAATAAGTTTAAATTGTTGAACGCAGTTGTTTTACGTGAAAGTTTTTTAAAAAATGTAATGTGTGAGCCAAAGAGAAATAATCTGTATTAAATTTTATGTGACATAATTTTTGTAAATGCACTTTACTTCTTTATATTATTTCTCTTCTTCTTAAAGCTTGAATTAATATAGCTGTTTTAGAGTTTGTTTAAATAAAATCATTGTTAAGCACATAATATTTTATTTTAATAAAATAATATTTTCCTTCCATATATTTTCTTATGAAACAATTTTAATATTTAAAAAGATGTAATTTTTAGAAATGCTTCATTCTTTTACAATAAATAGTAACATGAAGATAATATAAAAACCATAAGATATTATATGATTTTTATGCGATTGCGAAGTCAATCTTTCAATATATTGAATGTTAGAAACAGAGATCTATTTACTATGTTTGGATAAAAATAATAAAATACAAATTTCTTATTTAATATATATATTCTCAATTTACAGAATTTTTGATGAGGTGACATATTTTACATTCAGAAGTAACACTAAGAGATTTGTAAAACATTTTATGCATCTAAAAATGGCATGAAAAATAACGGAATTGCAGGAGGCAATTGATTTCCATTATAAAAATACATAAATTGACTGATTAAGTATAAACACTAATGACATTTCAAGATTTTTTATAATAAAATTAATAATCTTTGTTTTAAAGTATTTTTATTATTTAAAGTTATTTTTTTGGAATTCCAATATTTCTATTAAAATTTATAAAAAAAGATAATTTTCAATGAATTAAAGTAATCTATGTTACTTATGTATAATAATTTTAATAACAAGAATAACTAAATGTTAAAATTGAATGACATTCTATCTCATAATATATTTCCAATAATTTTTAAGCAGTTTTTGTTTTTAATTTGTTAAGCAAATTAGTGTTTTCTCTGTTTTATTTATTACGAAAACGTAAGTATGTGAAGAATAGCCATCAAGAAGAATTGTTTATTATTTACCATTTACTAAATTTACTAATATTTAAAAGAGATAGTAAAATAAGATAATAAAAAATTAAATAATAAAATTAAATAATTTTAATGAATAATTTGCTTATTTATAATGCATCAACAAGAATAAAATAAAAATCATTTCTAATTTCTAAAAATATATTAATTAATGATTTTTTTTTAAACAATTATATTTAAAATGGGAATATTTAATGGACTTTTAAATACTAAAATAAAATAAAAATTATGGATAATGTAAGTAAAAATTGTTTACTTGTTGCTTAAATACTTATAATTAGTAACCACTTTCAGTATCGCAGAAAAATAAACTGCAATTTCTTATTCACGAAATAAATCTTTTTTATGTTTAGCTTAATCGTTTTTATGTATAAAATTTAGTTTATTATTTACAAAAAACTATTAAATAGAATTCTTAAAAGTTAATTATTCTCTTAAATAGTAGTCGTCTTTAAAAATCCATAACGAATAAAACTATAATTTGTTTCTTCTTATTCATTAGGAAAGTATTAAAATTGAACAGTAAAGTAAGAAGAGAAATAGTTTTCATTACGAGCACTAATAACTGTAAAATATTGTAAAAATCCTATGATGTAAGGTTTTACATTTTTGAAAGGAAACATATTTATGATAATAATTTAGTAAAAATATACGATAAAAATAATATACTAATATAAATGTAAGTAATTAATATACATAAAAATTTTGAATATAATGTAATACTTATTTTTTTTCATATTCTTTCAGTAATTTTCTTATTTAATTTTTCACTTAATTTTTGTATAATAAATATTAATAAAATTTTTGATATTAACATTTATTATGTAATATTAAAGAAAATTTTAGGTTTATTTGGTATGACATTTGATTTGATTTGGTATGATTTGGTATGACATTGATTAATTAGTAAAATATTCATAATATAGTAAAATGTGACCAAATTTGAATATTTGAAATTTCATATTAATAGAAACAATTATTATTTAAACATTTAATAAATTTTACGCTTAAAGCTATTATTACCATTAGAGAAAATATTGTCAAAAAATCACGAATTTATTAAAAATTAATATGTAAATTACCATTTTAATAATTATTTTTACTTAACAGAAACTTCTTTACATTGATATTATATTTAATAAAAAAATATTATAAGAATAGCTATTACAAACAAGTTGTTTGAAGAAATGTAAGAATAACTATTTTTCCCTTTTACTTGAAAAATAACATCTACATTGACGATATTTTTACTCTACTGATAATTTGTGTAATATATTTTATATTCATGCGAAATTTATCATTATAAATGCAACTTATTTTAAAATAATGAACTTAATCTGACTAATTTCTTTCACTTATTTTAAAATTTAATTATATTTTTACTATAAATTTGTTCATAATTATTTATACCAGAGTCATATATATAAAATTTAGATAATAAGAAAGTAAAAAAATCGAGTGATTTTGTTAACTTTATTAATTTTAACAAAATTTTAACTTTACTTATTTTAACAAATTATTTTGTTTCGATGTTAAATAAATTAATGTAGGATTTATTATATTTTTTAGAATTTTAGTTTTAGAAAATGACAATCCTAGTTTCTATAACAACAAATTTATTAGTTAGGACAAAGAGTTTGCTAACTACTTTATCCTGAATAATTCACCAAAAATGAATTGTATTGTTTAAGTTATGTACATATCAATATTCTTTGAAGTTCAGTAAAACACAAATCTATATCAAATTTCTGAAGTCAGACTAAAAATACCTTTACATAATTAAGATAAAAGTTATTTTTAAAATCAATCTATATAAATATAAAGTCATACAGAAAAGTAATAAATATTTTAATATTTTTCATTGAAATTAAATTGAAGTTCTTATGGGTAGATTTATTAAACTCGATTTCTTCTTGTATTAAAAATCAACAACCATTACCGCATTGAAAAATCTTTTGTTTTTAACCTAAATCTAGAAATACTGGGATCTTTAAATAAATGTCCAGTTCAATTTATTTAAATGGCTAGTGGTTTTCTAAAAAAATCTCTTTAAGTCCACTGGTCCTGTCATCTTGTAACAAAACGATTTGTTTCCCTAAAGAATTTATCTTTCACTACTTACGTAAATGGTTTTCTGAGCTACTATTTTCTGAAAACTCCATATGGCATTGTAAGTAAAATAAAAATGCTTGGCTTTTTGGATGTATAGAGAAAATATTTTATGTTATACGAATACAACGATACTAAAATTTCAAAACTAAAATTATGTTTCCTTGTTTTAATATCTTAACAAGGGCATAAATCTAACCTGTAAAATTATTTAAATTTATTACATAAATTTGAAATTTAAATGCGATGAAAAGACATTAGTTTTTTTCAAAATCATAATTCTAGAATTTCAAAAGATTGATTAGTTATTTATAAGTGTGATACCAATTAACTTTCAATTTTTCCTGTAAGATTTTAAGTACTTTTTTGCAAATAATGTATTTACCAAATTATATTTCGTTCTATAAAATTAGCTCTTTAAAACACAGTCTTTCCCATACAGATTACTCATTGAAACATTTGAAGAAATACAAGAAAATATTAAAATATCAAATGAAGTTTTATGTAATTAAAGATAGAGATGATATTTTATAAGAGAAATGAACGGTTATACAACGTAATTTCATACTTAAAATATACCACTGAAAGCGTGTTATGACTTTTTTACTGTTTCAGTTTACAAAGTTTCATATCTAAAATAAAATTTGAAACACTTTTCCTTTATTGGAGTTACGAAAAATACTCTAAAGGATTGAGAACTAAAATATTTGCTGGCAATTATACCATAGAATAACTTCTTTTTTTTAATAAGTGCTAACCCATTGTCATATACTGAGAGATGTTGAAAATGCCAGACAGAGAAAGAATGAACAGAAAATTACACAAATTTCAGGGTAGACACTCATTACAGAGTTATGCAACTGATGTGAAATGCACCAGTCTCCACAGCTCCATAGTACGTAGGATAAGATATAAGGTATGGAACCGGGAAAGTAGGCAATATTCGCACCTTTATTGTTGTTTAAAAAATAAGCTTTGAAAATTTGTTCTTGTTGAAAAGGAAACCTTTAATTGCCGATAATACCAGACTGTCATGGGTGGAGAAGTTCTAGTGGACATTCCAGTTTACAAGTTTTTGTTTGTTTGGTGTTTTGGTTGGAATGAGAAGTGTAGTTTGGTCTTTAGAGCACAACTGACAGACACCTGGATGCGTACAACGTGCACTGACTGTGGCGATGAGGGTTAGGAAAAGGAACTATAGAAATTTTTTTGAGTGCCGGTGCAGCCAGAATGACGTCAGTAAGCTTGGATCATAGTGTCCAAGGGAAGGCGGCGGTGCCTCCTCAAACACATCCACCGAAGTTCTGCAGCATGTGGAAGACACCCGGGAAAATCTCATATCAATCAGGACAATTTGCCGTCGATTGGTTACTGGTGTCCTGCGCTAATGATGATCATGACTCATGACCTCCGTAAAGACTGTCATTAATTCCAAAGTACAGGCGCCACGTCTGGAATGGTGCCGGATTAGCAATGTGGACAATAGAGTGGCACAGGATCATATTCTCATTTGAGTCGCGTTTCAGTTGCGTCAGTGATAGTCATTGCGTATGAGAGTTGCGTCGACGTGGAAACAAGCCCAAGACAACAACATTTGTTTAATGCCCCACCACGCGACAACATATTGGTTTGTTGTGCTCTTGCGTAGGGTTCCAGGTCACCTATAAATCATATTCACGGTATTATGACAGCCCAACGTTACGTGGATGATGTGCTGTGATCAATTGCACTTCTCTACCTTCAGCAGGTGTCCAAAGCCCTTTGTCATCAGAATGACTCCCAATCGCATATTGGTCGAATCAGCCAACGTGCCTGCAAGGTGTACAGCTGTTTTCCCGGCCGCCATACCAAATGAATCTTCTACCAATTGAACATGTTTAGGATATGATTGGAATACATTTGCAGACATAGCCACTGCCTCCTTCAGAGCGTGTCCTTTGGGAAGTAGTTGACAGAAACTAGAGCATCATTCCTCTCCTTGACCACCCGTACTATCACTGACTTTGTTCTTAGACGTCTTGCTTCTTGTATCACCTTCTACGGTAGTTCTACAACCTATTTAAATGATACAGTTCTCGCCCTGTATTGTGCATATCATTTCGAAATTCAAATTACTTCTTTTCGTTGATGTCTCTCTTTGATACCTGAGTTTCCTCCCTTTCAGGTAACTATTTCATGATGTTGCATTCAGTCCAACAAAAACATTGGAACAAATGAAAATAATCTGTAATTTTTATTCCTTTCGAAAAAATTATATAGTATACGCTCGCGTATTTAATTTAATTTACTTTAATATTTCATTGACATTCCATATGGAAAGAAATTTCTGGAAAATTCTATTAATGTGTATATATATATATATATATATGTATATATATATATATGTATATTATAAAGACCCGTTATTGCCTGCGAGCCCCCAAGTTAGTCCCGACTTTCAATGAAATTTAACACTCTTTGCATTTGTGAAAGAGATTGATTGGATTTTCCTCTTTTGAATTCCAAGAACTATATTGTACCAAAGAAAGTTAATTAGTTCTGATTGGAGGATGATGTGGGAACGGCAAAAAAGATTCGTGAAGGGCTATTAATTTCTTCATGACAAATATAATTCATCAAATTGAACTGGAATAATCTGGTGAATCAGCCAGGTGCTTTCGAATATCTTATTGCCTCTTCACACTTGATTACTCAAATTGGTGGAATGGCCGGAAATATGTGTAGAACAGTTACAATAAAAGATGGCTTTGGAGGTTACTGGAGGCCAGATGTTGAAGGAAAGCTTGTATATAAATGGCAGGCACTTGTGGGAGCAGAGGAGTGCTTGGATCTACGTGTTGTGTTCCTGATACTTCTCTGAAACAGGTCCCGGAGCGGACAAGTCCCAGCGACGGAATAAGGAGAGTGAACCAACTCGAGATCATGTGACTGACGACAAATCAAGTCTGAGAGAGAATCGAGATAACAGAGACTGACGCCAGACTTCGAGTTTGTACTACCTGGATGCTTCGGTGCTTTCCGGAGAAAATCGTCGACCTTACCGAGTGGTGGTCCGAGAATGTTGCCCAAGTGCGGAATTTAGGAGTTTGCTCCCTACTAACAGCGAGGAGTTTTTCCCCGACCGAATATCCTGTGAACGTTCCAGAAAGTGAGGAATTCATCAGTTTTCAAGGAGCCGACAATTTATGGCAGTTCTTGTAAATAATCCTGTAAATTTATAAATAAATATTTTATCAAGAATATTGAATTACGTGAGCCTGATTCCTTAACGGCACTTGCCTACCTAGACGTCAGCCTATCCAGACTGAGTACATTGCAATACATATATCTCTATATATTAATCTATATATATATATATATATATATATATATATATATATATATATATATATATATATATATATATATATATATATATACATATATATATATATATATATATATATATATATATATATATATATATATATATATATATATATATATATATATATATATATATATATATATATATATATATATATATATATATATATATATATATATATATATATATATATATATATATATATATATATATATATATATATATATATATATATATATAAGATAAAGCATAAAAAATATTGTATCCGGAAATACAAAATTGGAAAATTAGTAAAATATACTATGAAAATGATAAGAAAAAAGCATAGAGACCTCATCTTCCTCAGGAGGGAGAGGGTCAGCTATGCAAAATAAACACTCTTTTCTGACATGCCCGAAGGACAAATGTCTATATTATTTATTTTTCATACGATCTTGGAATTTTTTTTTTGAATATTTGTAACTTAATTTTGACAAGAAATACTGATTTAATGGAATGAAACTCTTGAAATGAATTGTTCAAGATGCTTAACAAAATAAGATTACAAAGGAAAAAAGTATTTAGAAACAAGCATCTTAAATATTTACTTTTTTTTGTTTAGTCCCTTTATTTGACCTTTCAGAATTTCTTTAAAACTAAAAATAATATTTACATAATTTGCTTGAAATTCAAAGTTTGTATTAAAGTACTCCAAAAATAAAAAAAAAATTTAAATGTTTCCTATAAAAAAATCACAGATTCTTTTTTCCATTTCAAATACATGACATTTTTTATGGAAATAGAAATTTTTGCAAATCATTTTCTATCACTGAAATTTGCTTTCTGTACAAATTTATAGCATAAAAAGTTCAAGGTTTTCCAAGTCATTTTTAAAACAGTAAATTTAACTTTCTAAAATATTTCAGATTTTTGAAATTGTCTCTGCATTATTCTTCATTGAAAAATACTGTAATTTATTAGGTTAGAATTTATGTTAGGTAAATTTACTTAAAATTTCCAAAACAATAAATTATTTTTATTTCAGAAGCATATTGCTTTAAGAAATTTAAAGAAATAAGCCTTTACTCAAACTAGAAATGTTTACACGTAATTAAAAATGTCATTGTTTGAAATTGTACTTCCATTATCAATCAGAAAATTTAGGATCAAACGTTATAAATTTGTAACATTGAATTGTTGCTTAACATATTTCGAATTTAAAGTTATTAATTCATTATTTAAATTTGAAAATAAATTAAAAAGTAGAAATGAAATTTTTTAGTATAATATTGCATATTGTAAAAAATGTTTACTAATTACGTTGTATTTATATACTGAATGCTACTAATGTTCAAGAGATTTTTCCTTAAACATTCAGTACATAAAAGTATTGAATGCTAATTATAATTGCTTAATCTGAGTTATTTAATAAGAAACTAATTAAATTTAACTATGTAGAACTTTTGGCTTTAGGTTTATTGTGTTGATATTAGAAATTTTTTTAAAATGAAATATCAGTAATTAAATTTAAGTATATTATTCTAATCCAACAATGTTCAGTATACAGTATACAGTATCACAACAATATACAGTTTATTGTGATACTGTATATTTTAAAAAAGTGTTTTTCTCAAATGCGATCAATTCACACAATTCCAAATATAATAACTTAAATAACAAAGTACTTACTTCAGAGTACTTTATGAAATGCAAACAAACATACATATATATTCAGAACTGGAAGAAATTAAAAAGCAATTTTATAAAAGAAATAAATCAGGATATATTCTGAAATATTTCTTTTTTCTAAAAAGTTATCGATACTTAAAATGCAGAGTGTTTTCTTAAAATACCTGTTTTTTTCTGTTTTCATAAAAAAAAAATTTTCATGAAAAAACATAGAACCAAAATTTTATCAAAGATGTTTATTGGAACAAACTTCAAAATTTATTTAAAAGGAGAGTTAATTTTTAATAGGGAGTCACAAGATTATCAAAGCTATATTAAATATCAAACATAGAACCTCGTTCATTTTAAAAATATATACTTTTGAAATTGTGGTTGTTTTTTGCACTCATACATATAAAAATTGGGTATTCATGTCACATAAATGATAATATTAATTCATTAAATTAATTTCGCATAGACACATCAGATTGCTATTTTTTTGCAATCTTGATTTATTAAATTATAATTCCATTATACGTAATTGAAATTCTTAAATTTTTAGGCAATGATTACTAGTAATTCTAAAATATATTAATGACTTTTAATTTTTAAAGTATTTAAAACCTATTTTTAAAATTTGCATGAAACAATACTATGCTTTTTACGATAATTTAAATTAAATTTTTTAAAAACATAAGTTATTATTTTCCGTGGTTTACTATAGTCTTTGAATGATAATTTAAGCCATTTATGAATTTATATATTTGAATTCATCATTTATTTAAATTGACAACAAAAATAAAGACATTCAGCTTTAGAAATGCTATTTTAAGCAATAATTTGTTGAATATACATTATGAAGTTTTCATCAAGCTTATAGATTTGTGATCAACTGAAAACATCAAATTTATCGGAATATGTGTACTTTTAATCTTTATAAATCAATATTCATTTTAAGAAATAGCAAAATTATCTACTAAAAATAATATAGATTGTTTTGAAACAAAATATATTTAGTTGATTTGAATATAATTTTTTTAATTCACATCGGTCAATTTTACAGCAAATCATCCTTTAATATTTTATATGCTTAAGGAAAATATTTTAATCCTCCTTTATAAGTTGTCTAGGACTATTCCCCCCCCCCTATTTTAAGGTAAACAAGTAATTTCTTGTCATTTTTGAGTGGTCATTTAATTAAGTGATATTAAGTATACAAATTAATGTACAACCTGGTTGAGACACTGGTCAGCCGAGAGTTAGAACATTAGTCATTATAAAAGCAGTTCCACCACAAACAGTCATCAGTCATAACTCATATAACAGAGCAGAGAAATGGACATGCTGAAGTATCTTGCTGTACGACTTCAAAGTAGGCTTATCTGCTACTGCATCAAGTTGCCCAATTTGTCAAGCGTTTGGGAATAGTGCTGTAAATGAACATACAGAAAGACTGACATCCCAAATTTAGGTCTGGAGATGTGTCTCTCTATGATGAAACTGGTATCTAGTGGACTAGTTCTCAATTGATTCACTATGAGTTGCTACCAACGGACCAAACAGGAACTGCGGATCTGATTTTGCAGCACCTGGAACGTGTGCAACAGGCATTCTAACAGAAGGAGTCTAATTTGGTTAATCGTAAGGGTGTACTGTTCTTGACAGATATCGTGAGGACTTATGTCAGGAGGGTGACCAGGACCATACAGTGACTTCGGAGGCTTTGTACTCACTTAACCATGCACCGTCAGATTACTGTTTCTTCTATTCGCTAAACAATCAATCATCTTCATGTAAAGTTCTTCTATAACGAAGCAGACATGAGCCAAGCCTTCGCGGACTCCATTGCTTCCAAAACATCCGAGTTTTACCGCAACGGGATTGCATAAATGGAGACACCTTAGCAAAATGTGCTGAAATACAGATGGGTATTCTTTCAGCGTTTAATAATAGGTATACTTTCGACAGGACATGTTCATTTTAGTATTCAAAAAAGACAAGGGCTTTCTTGTTTACCTTATAAAATATGTAAAATTAAAAATGGAAAAGCTCAAATTTTAAAATGCATTATTGTTTAATATCTACCAGAGTAGTAGGTCCACTCATATATTTTTACTTCCATTAGACCAAACTTTTATATGTTTAATAATACTCCCTCAACGTATTTCCTTGAAGGTATTTATACTGATTTTTTTTAATTTTACCAAAGATTTAAAATCCAAAATATTGTAAAATAACTAAAGATACTTTAAAAAACTGCAAATTTGTATAATAATTGATTCACAGTAACACAACTAAGCCTTTTACTTTAAAAATGGGCAAGTTATTACAAGTGATTTACTCTCTGAGAAAAACCAGCATCATAATTTTAAAGAATAGATTCGTAAAAATTAATAAAAAACTATAATGTTGTTTCTTTGTCATTTCTAGTATAATAAAGTCACCAATTAATTTGATTATGATGATAAATGTAAGGTAAATGAGGTATGCATTTTACATTTACATTATTAAAATTGAGAAATTACACTATTATTTATTTGAAAATGAAATATCTGTCTAAGATAACATTTTATTACTTTCTTTTTAACTTTTCTAAGTAATTACTTATATTAAGTTTTTTGCAGTATTATTCACTTAACTTTAAATGAATGTTACATATGCAGAATTTTGTCTTCTTTAATACATACTATTGCTTATAAACATAGAAAGTGCTGAATTGATGAATCCTTTTATTTTAATTTTTAAGAAATTCTCGCATTGTTTTATTAATTAATATGGAAACATTGCAAAATTTTGATCCTTCACTGTAACTTTCCTAGAAACACAAGAGAAATAAAATTTTCTCTTTGTGTTTCTAGCAATATGTTTTTTTATATGAAACACATGAGTTTTGCTAAATTTATTTATGTTTTAAGAAAACAAACGCAATAATAATTTTTCACTTTATATGTATAAAACGAAATTCTATCGATCATTTTATTTTAAAAATTTAAACTCAAAATATAACATATTTAACAATTTAAAATTGAAACTCTTTAATTAGTTTAAAACACAAAAAATTTAATATTATTCTCATTATAGCTAATGAAAAAATATATTGATTTTCCTTACTTTTAGATAGCAAAAATCTTCTTGATAAACAGCTTTTAACACCAAATATTTTACTAAATAAATTAGAATTGCTTCATAAATATAGTTTAAGGGATTTAAACTATAAATTACTTTATAAATTTACTGATCTAGATTATGTGATGATATACATTAATAATAAAATGTAAGCAAATCGTTTCTGTTTCCTCTAAACTTTACATATACACGTTTGCCCACATATGATTAGAATTTGGTTAAACATCAATTTAAGCTTGAAGACACACATAACTGGATATATCTAAGGTAGCTTGCTGTATATTGCTTTCGTTTCCAATTCTATTCGCAGTATATAATATGTAAAGGATTCCAATTATGAGTTTTGTCACAACGAATTGGCTACGTTTATGCGGAAATAAACACCAAGCCATGCTCTATAGCAGTCGTTATCTGTTTCGATAGCACTGTGTATCTTATTATGATAATTGGATAGCTAACTGAAATTAAAATATGATAACTATTTGCTGACCATATTTAATTATAATTTATATTGTATGTTAAATATTGGAAATTAATTCTGAAGTTACATAAATATAGCAAATCACGTCATTTTTATATGAGTAAAATATTAAATATTTATAAATTAGTTCTAAATTCTACTAAATATTTTATTATAACATACACCATATGTAGAAATGGATAAAGTTTATAGAGATCATTTTTTCATTTATTTAATATTATCTAACACACATAAAAATTTTCTTATGACATTGCATTAATTTGATACACAGAATTTTATTAATTGATTGTATTTTTTAAATATGTTTTCCAAGCAAAGCTTAAAAGTTTAAAAGAGGAGAATTTATTTTTTAATTCGTCTCAACATTGAAAAGTTTATTTAAAATCTTTTTTCGAAAAATGTGTTCTAATGTGACCTTTTCACATAAGAAGTTAAAGTTTTATTTGTTTATTAAGTATCAATATTTATACATGTCTAAAGAATAGTACTTAAAATATTCCAGATTACACACAATTTTATATACTATTCTTTTATTAAGTTTATTTGAAAGTTTTATTATCATTTTGTTTCCAACGGCGAGCACTTGGGTGACAAACCCTATGCCACAACAAGGCCAGAATCTTCTACTCATTTGTCGTTACCCAGCATGGCACCAGTGAACCAAGTCATGGAGGCGAATAGCGTTGCCCGCACCATACCACCAAAAACCCTTTTATAGAGTGGGCCACATTCATATATCATCACAGAAGAAAGGACAGAGAGAACAGATATAGAAATTAACATCCATGTACGAACCTGGATTTGAACCCGGGACATGTATAGCTCAGGAGTCAGGAGAGCTAACCACTCAGCCATCGGTCAGCAAATCTGATTATAATTTCATCTTAAAAATTAGAGTACACTGATATTGACTGTATGCCTCTTTAAATTTCATTAAATATAAGAATATGGCATAAAACAATATATTACACTCTACGTTAGAAAAACCAGGAAACATCTACTTTTTGTATATAGTTCAAGTTTGTTTGCTCTCATAATGGAGTAAAAATTAATACCTGAAATTGCCTTTATTTTAAGGACTCGAGTGATTATAATTTTACTGTGATGTGATCAATAAACAACATATGATATTTCATAAGGGCTTCTTTAATTCTTCATATCACAAAAAATTTTAAAAAGACATAAGAGATATAACATATAAAGCATATGTATCTATGTAAAGTCCAGTCACCTTAATGTAACCACCAGACTGAAGCTAGATAACAACGTTTGGCATTGCGTACTGCTGCGAGACGTTTAAGAAGAGACTCAATTAGGTTTCTAAAGTTGTTCTCTGGGATGTTGAGTCATGCCGACTACAGTGAAATGGCCAGTAGCATTAGATTACGTGGGTGAGGATCCATGCCACAAACAACCTGATTAATATAGTCTCATAGATTATCAACTGTCTTTGAATCAGGTGAGTTTGCTGTCCCTAGGGGAAAAATAGTCTAATCCTACTTTTCTTTGATCCACAAAAGTACTCTGCCATATATACAAAATTAGCATAAAGATATAATCTACTAAAGTAATTTGAAAAATTAAGAGTTAAATTGAGATTACTTTTGTAAATTTCATATTTATCCCTATTTTTCAACAAGTTCTGATTTTCTGTTATTGACATTTTTAGTGTATATTTCAATGATTTGTAATGTAATGTACACTTTTTACTTTCATTTTTCAAATGCTTTCTTACCTGTTTTATAATCCTTCATAATGTGTCTTATTTTATTTATATCGGCAGTTGCTTCTGCATTTAAATTATCAATGATATATATTCCTGAAGTTGTAGATTGGTATTCTACTTTTTTATTTCATGTACTGTGAAGTCCTTTTTATTGAATAATTGTCCTAGGAAATCAACTCTATTAGATATCTGATACATCGACCTACAGGTGTAAAAGCTGGTAATCTATCACCAAGAGATATTCGACAGCAATTCATTACAGCAGCAGATCGACAAATTTCAACATTTTATATTTCTGGATACTCTCGGATATTTAGACTTTTTAATCATTGTTCTGTATGCTGCATTCTCTTAAAAGATGTCTATCAACACCACAGTTTCGACTCGTGCGAGGGGTACAAAAAATGACATCTCTTCCATTCAGTCATGTTATCTTTATGAATCTGAGTCGTTTTTATGTTAAAATCCATTCTCAACTCTATTTGATATGGAAAGTGGCTGAACAAAATTTCATCCCAGTTACACCATGGAAAAACACCTTTATGTATGTCCTGGACAATTGGAATGAGGAAAAGGTTTAGAAATTGGGTTCCGTTATTATTACCTCCTTACAATAGTAAGAAGGTAATATTTCGATATATAAGTCTACTACAATGTGCCACTGGAGCAGACCTCGTTTTCATGAATGTCAATGCGTGGCCACACCTGTAGCTGTACGCCAATAGCTACTGGAAAGGAAAAATATCACTCCAGGCAATTTCTTAGTGGAGCTGCATTATATGATTTAATCTCATCGAATACGTAAGGAATGCTTTGGAGGAATGCATTGTTGCATGATTACGTACTCCAGGAGACACACCCGATAACTGAAACAAAATTTTATTGAGAAATGAACATTCTCACTTCAAAAACTGTTAAATAATCTCTTGCAAATATGAATTTAATCAAATATGAACGAGACGTTACGAAGCTACCATTGCAACAAAAAGAAAAGGCTTATCTCACGTTAAGTATGAGGACTCCTTACAAAAAATGCTTAAAATACCAAAATATATTACAAATTGAAGTTTTAGGTGCATTAAATAAAGCTATAAGTCATATTTGTATTCAGAATTTCCTACCTTCATTTTTAATAATTAACTCATACAATGCTGTTTTAACTTAAATTTCTCTTTCTTTAATCATGAAATTCCAAATACTCCTGATCAACTGAGTGAAGTTAATTTTTCAAAATCAGTAAACAATCTCAGCATTATAAATTATTAAATTTCACAGAACGATAACATATATTAAAGTGGAGTATAATTATAAGGGACTGAAGTTTTTCTTTAAATAATAAAAATATAATATATATATATATACATATATACGTGTGTGTGAGAGAGAGAGATAAATGTTTTTTTCCAAATTAATAATATACTCTTAGAATTTAAAAATGTTTAAAAACATTGCTTTTGAATAAACTTTAATTTTGTTTTGTAGAAAAATGATTTGATTTATATTTTTGACGATACATTATTTCTAGAAACATACAATCACAAATATCATTTTGAATTAATCTAGTTGGAATGTCTAGGGGTTGCAAAATGCTCTTGGTAAATAAATAAATTAATTGTATACTGTGAATACACAGAATTGGCATTTCAGCAGAATTTTCTCACATCGTCTAATTCTGCAAGTAAAATCTCTGTTTCCTTACGTACTCGGAATCGTTTCACTTGATCGCTCTTCCTAGAAATTTCCTCAGCATTAAGTACTTAACTTTTACAAGTATATCAGCAGTTCCTTGAGAGACGGCTTCTGAATGTATATTTCTAAGGAATAAGCCAAAGCGTTGTATTTGTTAATACAGAGTTTTCCGAAGCGAAAGAGATAGATTGAATTGCATTAGCACTTATTTCTCAGACTCCCATATCCTTCTCTAACCAATTGTCAGATTACTTTGATTTTTCATGCATACCATGTATTTTCTTAGGCATATTTATTGTTACATTATTTTCCTTGTGGCTAAATGGTTTTATTTCATTTTAGAAAAATCCTTATTATACCGAGATTTAAAGATAATGGAAATGAGAATAAATATTATGTTTGTGGATATATTAAAACTTGCAAATTGAAAGTGTGAAAAAATTATGTTAAGTGGTAAAGAAAGACTTGTAACTTATTTAAAATAAATGGTGACTTATTATATTTAAATTAACAATATTATACATTCTATAATAATATCTATAAAATAGAGAACTGATTATTATAAAATAAATAAAATCCTTAAAGTATATTTTAAATTGTAGAGGGGGAAGATGTATGTTTATATTTTCCGCAAAGTTTTTTCACTAGAAGTATTTTGAGTTTATTATCATAAATACTACTATAATCTAAATAGCAACAAATGTCATTTGATATGTTATGCTTTCATAAATTAAAATTATATACATCTCTTTATTCATATAGTAATAATGCTAAAATGTATACTAATATATTTTATTTTAATATATATTATTATTTTTATTTCTTGTGAACTTAAGTCTCCCAAAATGGGATTTATTATTTTCTTTTTCAATTCTAAATATATTAACCAATTTTTCTGTTTATTTCAAATATATACATAAACGTTAGCATGCTAATTAGGTAACGTAAAGCATTTTTTCGTCGTGAAAACGTATTTACTTTATTGAACTATGATTTATTTAACAGGTAGCAATATGTTCTTACATGCATTATTATACTTATATCCATTGTATTAAAATTTAATTTATATTTTGAAATCTGAAAGTTTTAAAGCAGCGATAACATTTAATTTAAGCTCAAAAAAATATTTTCAATTATATTTTTAATTTGAGATTTTTGAACATTAACTTTGGGATGTAATTGTTTTATTTATACTTTAGAAGTTATAAATTTTAAATTTTGATTAATAGAAACATGTTTTTTAGTAGCGTCCTTATGCTTTTAGGTAATTGTGAATTTTCTAAAATAATTTAATTAGCATTGCAAATTTCATACGTATTCTTTATTCTAAAATGTATTTCAATATTAAAAGAACGTCATTATATACCTTAGTGTTTGTCCAGAAGTAGTAAATTCTAAATAAAATAATGCTTTGTTTTTGAAAAATATGAAAAAAATTTTTAATTTTATGTAGTTATTAGTTAGGGAATTGGATTTTTTTTCACTTAATAGTTGTCTTTCTGAATATGTTGCAACATGCTTAAATATATTGATAATTTGTTCATTTAAATTAGTGAAAATTAGTGTCACTCTGAAACATAGAGTATTTGCTTGTTTAAAATGTACTTATGTAATATTTTTTTGTCACTAATATAGTATTTTACATTGACCACTTAATAAAATGGCAAAAATTAGGTAGTGGAATTTAAGAAAACTATTTCATACAAATTCTTTCAAATATTGGATCACGTGTTATAGATATATTTAATTTACACGTAAAATCACAATTAATAATTAAATGTTTCTCGTTAATCCTTTTTAATCTATCTATATTTTTTGTGCCAAACGTCAAATATTATTTTATTTATCAATTATAAATCCTATTTTAAGAATATTTATAGAATAAATTAGATTGATATAAAATTTAGAGATAACATTAACAGCTAATTAGATATAGAGATAATTCTGTTTCTTCGAAGTATTCTTTATTTTAATTATTTTTTTATAAAAAATAGGGTATATTTAGCTAATTTATAGATTATATTTATTGTAATCCACACGCGCGTTTCTCTTATAATATTGTCATCCTTTCAAAAACCATTTCAAATCTTATCGAAAATAAGTATATAACAAAAAAATAAATTTTAAATTCTTTCAAGCGGAAATATTTTATTTTCATTTAATTTCTAATAATCTAATCCCAAGAAATTATCGAAAGCTTAGAAAGAAATACAATTATACTTGATTCAGTGATAAAAGAAAATACAAGTGACCAAAAATTTCTTTAAAAACCTTTATATGACAAGAGAATAAATTTGCATAGTTAATATCATATTTCACAAATTGTATTTTTTTTAAATTCGTTATAGTTATCATAAATGAAAAAATGGTATGTCAATGTAAAATTATATTTTGATATAACTATTTATTTGTGAAATATGTTTTAAAAAACAAAAAAATATCGATTTTTCAAAATGCTTTACTGGTTATTAAAAAAGAAATCAATAAGATGTGAGTTTGCATACTTACTTTAGTTTTTCTCTCATTCTTATTCAATTCACAATTTCACATAATATCTTAAAGTGAATTTTCGTAATAACATTTCCAAATTTACATAATTTTACATAATACTCAATAATTTTTATGCGTCACATATATTCTTTGTCAATTTTTTTGCATTTAACCTGTTACTATTCCTTAAACATTTAAAGACAAATTATCAAATAAAATTAGAGTTTTATTTTATGAATATTTGCTAATATTGGTATTTTAGTTGATTGAGAACACAGAAATTTATATTAAATTACTTGAATCAATTTTTTGTTTCAAATAAAGTATTTGTGGTGTTTGTATTGGAATAAATATGTAAAGAGTGAATATTGTAAAAATACTTATTTATGTTGCACAGATCATTAAATATGTATATTAAAAGATCGTCTGAAAAAATGATTTAAATACATACAAAATTTATCAAAACAGCAATTTAAACATATAAACAATTTATTCTAAAAATATTAAATTTTCTAGATTTGAAATAATTTAATATACACATTTTATCAATGAAATATTGAGAATCTGAATTTACTAAAAGTTTAACATATAGTAAAGATTTTTTTTTATTCTATTTAGGCAACTTTTATCAACTCATTATGAAATCATATTCAACGTAATAGCATGCAAGGGTTTAAATATGCTAGAAGAAGAGTTACCCCATGTTTCAAAATTCAACAAGCCTAGAAAAAGTGTTTATCTGCATCATTCATTACTTCAGTACACTCTTGTCTGTCACTTCCTTTGGAATGAGCATTCTTGTTTTTCATCTTCCTTTTCATTCTTTATTTGAAACAATCGTTTCTTGGAATTCATAGCTATCGAAAGTGACTCTGTGCCCCAAGTGACCAGTATTTCTTCTAAATTCGGCTACAATATATAAACAGCTGAGTGTAGTTTTGCAAAATATTTTTTCATATTTGTTTGTCATTTTATTCCTAAGCAAATGATGTGCAAAAGTAAATCAACAGAGTACGAAAAAGCAATGGAATGTTTGAGAGCTCTATTCGATGAGGTTTAATCTAGTTGATATTAGTAATATCTCCTCTGGAATCATTTGCAATTCACGTTTTTCATTCTCAGCCATAGAATATTTTGAAAGATCATAGATTATATCTTTTCATTCACTGTAAAATATTCTTTTTATTCTTGAAGAACCATTTTTCAATGACATGAGTGTCCAAGATAAGGAAAATAGAATTTTAAAAGCTAACTATTTCGAACGTGAAATCATACTACGCTTTATGTGGAGATGTGTTTTATTTTTTGGTATTGTAAATCATGTTTTAAATAAATTATATGAAACAATTGGTATGCTTTTATATTTTTACACATAAAATGTTTAAATTTACTTCTAAAAAATTTGGATTTTAATTTTAACTATAAAACAGGCTTTATTTTATTTTTACTTAAAAAATAAACATTAAAAGAAATTAAATAAATACTTAAATGAAAAAATTACCAATGCCAGCAAGGGAAATTGAATATCCTTTCAAAATCTTACTTTTGAGAAATCTTAATCTGTAAAAATTGTTATAAATCAAATTTAAATCCGAGTGCAAAAGATTTTGATCTTGAAACCAAAAGAATCAATAAACAAATAAATGTGGCTCATTGGGGATTTTTTTTTTCGATATTAAATAATTATAATTTTTCAAAAGGAATTTAATTGACTTTAAATAGATGATAAATAATAAAAAATGTAAGTAATATAAAAATAAAAAATATGCTTAACTAAGTACTTAATAAATACTGTCAAATTCCGTGTTAATTTTGCCTTGCACACGATCCTTTTCCTTTTGCAGCAAGCAAACAGTTTACAAACTTAGCTGTTTTGGAAATGCTTCCACCCTTGGCTTGAAAGTAAATGATCATGCTCTTCAGCACGTCAAATAAATGTATCTGTGTTTACCTTATACCAACGATTACAATATTTTTGAAGTCCTCACACATACCTTTATATACGCTGATCCCCACTGTGCTTTATATATATATATATATATATATATATATATATATATATATATATATATATATATATATATATATATATATATATATATATATATATATATATATATATATATATATATATATATGTAAAGTGTGTCATTAAGTGTATGTTTATTTTACCATGCAAAGAGTAAAATTATAATATACTTTTTCCATAGCACATAGCTCATAGCTTATAAGTCATATAATAAAAGAATTGCTGTAAATGATGAGAATTTATCAGCATAATGTATTACATTTATATTTGTTTTTTAAACTACCTTGAATCAAATTTTTACATGTATAGCTAAGTAAAATCCAGCATGACAATTTCAAAAATTTATTTGATATGTCTATATTTGTATGATAAAACTCTATATTCATATCAACATTATTATTTTTATGAATTTTATTGTGTTTTATTCATGCTAATTTTGAAGAAAACGTATAGAGGAATGATGTTTATTGATATGCACTTTTTAAAGTAAAATGTTATTATTTTTGAAGTTGCATTCAAATAAATTATCTATAATGTATATTGTACTAATGTGTATTGGAGTGATTAAATTTAAAAAAAAATAATTTTTTACTCATTTCTGGAAGTATTCAACAGTTTAGTTTTTATTGAAATTAATTAAAAAGGGTGAAACAGGATAAAAATACTTCTGTTGAATCTAATTTTTCTGCTAGGAATTTCACATTTAATTTTTGATTAAAATTTACTGAATAGCGGTAGACTGAATGATGAATAGAAATTTATTAATATTTTTATATTAAATTGAGGAAGAGAAATATGTATTCAGTAATATAAAATATAGGACAATTAATTGAAATAAAAATATTTGTAATTGGCTTACTTTGGTTAACAAGATAATAGTATTTATGTGCTCTTGTATAAATTTAACAGCATATTTTAAATTTTAAATTTTAGTTTGTATACGATTAAACTACACTAAAACTTTATTTTCTTTTTCATTTGTTACAAATAACTTCATTATTAATGTAATTAAATATTTAATGTAATTAAAAATCGATAATTGTTAAAATATAAACAAAATTGTAGAGATAAATTGTCTTAAAAATTGCAAACATTTTTCATTAAACGAATATACTTTAAAATATGAAAATAATCACTTGTTCACAGAATAAAATAACAAAAAAAAATTCTATTCCCATTATTTTATTTAATACGTTCTTACTTTTCCATGCCTTTATATTAAGATTTACTATTCGCAGATAAGTGTTTACTTTTTATTATTTTGTCTCTAGAAATATATTTTGTACTTTTTTTAAATTTCCTATCTTAAGAATTAAATTTAATCTATAAACTTTGTTCTTGTTAATTTTTTAACACGTATCACACTGAATTCAAATTACTTATTTAAAAACATTTGCTTATGTTGTTAAGAGATTTTAAAAAAATATCAAAATATGCGACATGATATTTATGTTACTCTACTATATAGTTGAATACACTGACAACAATTCAGGAGTTTATATAAGAAAGCGATACTTTTTTCAATATTTTATAAATGCATTTCCCATACAAAAAAGTTTCATATTTCAGAAACTATTCACAGACTGTATTGATTTTTTTTTGAAATTTTTATTGAGAAAGAAGTGAAGAATCTTTGAGAACATACCTTATAATTTAAGAAAGAAATATTGGAAAATCGTACGTACTTCAAAAACTACCCTACAGTTTCATTCACAGTTTTATGCTTAAATTTCTCTATGACAAGCTCTAAACTTTTCTAGAACTGAAGGCTAAGGAAAAAGAATGAAATATTTCAGAAATGAAAGTAAAATAAAGACATGATGTAATCCATATTTGTAAAAATTTCATTTTGTAAATCATCATTTTGTGCATTTGTAATTTTGCACTTGTTTTCTTATTGTTTACATTATTTTTTTCTTAAAATAGAAACACATTTTTTATAATTTCCCTAAAATTCTTCATTAAAATAAAAAAAATATTCCATTAATAAGTAAATAGTAAGATTTATAATGTTGAATTAAAAATTTTGTTTCAATGTAATAAAAACTTGTTTAACTAATATTCAATAGTCTAAAAGACCAAAAAACAGTAGTAATTTGTAATTTATCAAGTACACAGAAACATATAATGTATTGTTATTTTGTATTTCAAATTATTAAAAAAAATACAAACTGCAAAATTTTTAAATTACATATTTTTGGTCAAATATAGAAATATATCTAATTTGTTTTAGGTAAGCAACTGTAATTCTAATTATTCTAATGTTTACAGAGAAAAATTGTATTGTTGATAGCATATATAATTTGAATAATTATAAAGCCTTATTTATCATTGAAATTAAGCAATGATGTGTATATTTCTTCAAAACATTTGAAACTTACATGTCTGAAAAGAATATTTTTGAATTTTGAGCCATTCTAATTTAAAAAACTGAAAATTCTTGAATATTTTTGAAAGGAAAATTTATTCTATAAAATATAATATTCTGATCAGAATGTAGTATATTCAATTGCATGCAATTTAATTTACACACTATATTTTTCTTAAATAATTTTTTTTGCCTCAATATGTCCCTCTCTGCAAAATAGGCATAGAAAAATATATGCGAAAATTATAAATATTTATGAAGGGAAATATTATATTAGTTTTATATTTGCTTAGAAGTTAAAATAGATCAATGATGATTGAATTTAGTTCAACATTTATTAAAATGCAATCCAAGTTTTAAATAAATTGAATTTAACAAAGCTATATGTTTGAAAAAAATTCATTCACGGAAATTGAAGTACTTATTAAATTTAAAGTGGCAGTCATTTTTATGACAGCCCTTTAGTTTTAATTGAGAAAAAAATGTTAAGATAATTTTTTTAAATATTAAAAAAAAATGTCTGTCTTTAAAAATATTAATGCTGAAACCACATATTTTTTGATATATGCGATAAATGAAAAATAACAATAATATTGTTCAATAATAATTACTTGGTAGAAAATTGTTATGAATCGAAAATAAAGGTAAAAGGAATAATATTTTGTCATTAAAATAATTAACTATACCTGAACATGCCTGATACTCTGAAATAGTGTAATGCTTAAAAATATATAATATTAAAATGACGATTTTTTTTTATTTTGTTTAAAATAAACAGGAACCTTCAATGGAGAAAAAAATAAAAATCCCGAATATATTATTCAAAAAATAGAATAGGGAAATTTAAAGAAAGGTATTAATTATTGCTAAAGAAAGACTGAGAATGATCATTGTATTTGTAACTAAGCTAAACTAGACTCTGAGGCATGATAAACCATGTGAGCCAAGGCCTACAGTGCCCATCAGTTTTCCTGACTGAGAGGGCCTAGGGTGAGTAGCATATATCCCGACAAGTTGATCAGCCTAACGGGAAACCCCCAGTTTTTAGTTGCCAAGCATGCTTGGTACTCAGTTTATCGACTTAGTTTTTGTTACACAGGTATAAAATATTCGTTATACTGTTTTATAACTATAATTTTATACTATGTACGAGGTTTGTCCTGAAAATACGTATTAAAGTTGAATAATAACTTTATTTTCCAAATATTCAGGTATTACAATATGGTCTCCTTCAAAGTACTCACCCTGAGACGAGATACACTTCTGCCAACGCCGTTTCCACAGTTGATAATATTGTTGAAAGTCTTCAGTTGTGATGCTGTTCAGTTGTCATGTCGTTTCTGCCTTGATGCCTTCCACATCTCCCAAGTGCCGCCCTCGAAGCACCATTTTGCATTTAGGAAACAAGAAGAAGTCACAAGGGGCTAAATCGGGTGAATAAGGCGGATGGTCTGTAACGGTGATTGAGCTTCGGGCCAAAAGGTCACTCATAACGAGCGACGTGTGAGCGGGCGCATTGTCGTGATGAAGCATCCATATGCCCCCTTTTGCCAAATTCGGTCGAACTTGGGCCACACGAGCTCTGAGACGTGTCAAAACTTCAACATAAAAATTTCCGTTCACTCTCTGGCTCTGTTCTTCAATCAGAGATTGCTCCATGCCCACGGCAGGTGAAAAAGGGCAACTTTCAACAAGCAGCCGCACACTCCTACTTACACGCAGAGCGGTCTGACTCATACTAAGCGTTGATGGGATTGGTTACAGCTATAGTGCCACCTGGCGGTGACTGCAAACAGTAAAATAAAGTTACTATTAAACTTTTATACGTATTTTCCAGACGAACCTCGTATGTTATTGAATTCTTTAAAATATTTTCATGAGAAATTTTTGAAATAGCTAATTTATATTCTCGCAAATGTTAGCAAATGTGTTTTTGTGTATGATGTAATTACTAAAACGACATATATTTTGTTATTTTCTAAATACAGAATTTGAATTTTTGTCAATGATTGTTAAACGTTATACGTTTGAGAGTTGTTTCTACCATGTTTGTTAGACTTTAATGCTATTTAAAGAATGTTAGAATAGTGAATCGAATCCATGATTTTTTAAGTAAATATATCTGCACTGAGATAAAATCTTCCTTCAACTAAAACTACAAAATTGTGTGCAACAGATAATTTGTTGAAATGAAATGTAGCATAGTATACCGCTGAATGGAAATGTTTTACAATATGAACTGCCATCGTTAAATGACAGGAGATGATCATTTGAATTTGAAAAGTATTAAAAAATTTAACGTTTAATTCCTATTTGTGCTACAGGTACACAATAGGCGTTACATAAAAAATTAATAGATTAATGAAAATAAGAAGATAGCATATTTAAAGTTAACATATGCATTTAAAACTAACATAAAAATATAGCATGCTATTGGTTATCAATAAAATTCAATTGTATATTTTATGCAAATATAACTGTATAATTTTAATAATTCGAGAAAAAACACTTTTTTAAATTATAACAGAAGATGAAAGATGTTAGTCACTGTAATTTAACTGTATTTAATAAAAGTTGTTTGACCTTATGAAACTAAATCATACCGTTCATAAAAACTTAAAAGAACATTGATCTTGACAGACATCTATAGAAAGTGTACTTTTACATACTCATATATTGATATATTTTAACAAAGTTGGTATTTAAAAAGATATGTCAGTTTTAAATTTTATGTAAATATAAATCATAGAAAATCAATATTCAATCAATAATAGAAAATTTAAAACATATAAATGCATTGTGATATATTCCAAATTTAAAAATTCAGCTACCTCACATAAATATTTTATGTTGTTACTTATGACATTTGGACAAGCCAAGCTCGTTATGCCTTGGCAATACTATTTTAAGTCAATAAGGAGCGTCTTTCCTTTTAATCAAAGCACCATGAAGGTGAAAGAATTTATTTGCTCTTTTTTAAATCCTCCGGTAGATAGCACCATCAGAGGATCCACTCCCTCAATTTTCACATTGATATGAAGGGGGAAAACATTTTCGCCATACCATTGCACCCATGGTAACTGCTCAATGAACAACCAAAACTCTTACGATTCCACAGAATTAACGAGCATGTATATTGCATGTACTCGGCGGATCTTTGGCGGCATTGGAAATCGAACTCCGTCCTTCTGGGTGGAAGGCTGATACCCTAACCTCTAGGCTACCATGGTCCCATGAATATTTTATGAACTGTAATTTTAATGTTCTCGAAAGGACAATTGCAAAACGAATGGAACCAATTGTCAAAGGAAATCATTAGCTACCTTATTTCATGTATGGAATCATCGTTACGAAGTATACAGAGGCGTAGTGACGGGGGGGGTCAAGGGGACTATCATGCCCCGGGCGCAGCTTGCAAAGGGGCGCCAAATCATTTCATAGATAAAAAAATTTCAGAAAATCTCAATCTTAGTTTTATTATTATATTTATATTATTCGGTGAAATAAACTTTGCATTTTATAATTAGTGTCATGTCCACGGAAAAATAAAAAAAGATCCAGGAAAGAATCAAATTTGGAAATAAGAAGTTGTTGATAAAAATATATGAGGAAGAGCTGCAGGAGCTTGCCATAAACGAAACTTTTTCTGTTATATTTCAATATATAATTTTGCATAACTTAGTTCCCTTTAAAAAGTATGTTTATTTAACCATGATTTCGAGTTTTATTTCTTAATCAATTAGATAATCGGTTTTCATTCTTTTAATCCTTTCCTTTTTAAGTTTCATACTTTAGAAAAAGGTTTGTGATACTATTGTTTTGTACTATAAATCTTGTAAATGTGTAAATAACGAAAATATCTTAATTTTTTCTTATGAAATTTCTGGAATATTAGATTGGTCAGTTCCATTTTAATGCATATGAGATGTTTTTATTTCAGTATAAAGTTATTTGCGAAATTATTAGTATTAATGTTATATTATTTTTGGATCTATTAACGTAGGGAGATTACAGAAGAGTAGGCTCATGAAAGACACCTATTTAATTTTGTGAATACGCCAGGATTCACAGTGCCCTTTATAACTCGATTGTTACACAGGTTATGTAAGTCAAGTTGCATACTAAAAAAAATCATAACAATAACATTAACAAAACAAATAAGTTTGTTTTACTCAATATAAAAATAAAAATAAAAAAAAATTCAATGAATATAATTTCTTTTGGACCCTTATGGATGTTATAATTATTCAAAAATACCAAACAAGTTTTTTGTTAAAATTTCAGTGTTTTGAAATAATTTGACGTGCTGTTT
This sequence comes from Latrodectus hesperus, assembly GCA_037975125.1. NCBI lineage: Eukaryota > Metazoa > Arthropoda > Arachnida > Araneae > Theridiidae > Latrodectus > Latrodectus hesperus. The sequence continues at coordinate 19,550,791 of CM075862.1, read as the reverse complement.
TTAATTTCTCATAAGAGATTAAATCCTTTTATTGAACAAACAGTATTTCATTAATATTTTTGATTTCCTTTTATGATGAAAAATGTGAAAAAATTTAATTTTATTTTTACTATAATAACGTAATAAAAATTATTCGCAGAAAAAGAAAACTTTATATAAATGAAATATTATTAATGAAAACTTGTAAGAATTTAAATGTGCTAATAGCACCAGAAATATCAAATTTTACTCAAGTTATCAAGAAGCGATATTGAAAGATTAAATTCAGTTGTTATTGAGACTTTGGGAAATTATATTATCCATTGTCCCAAAATAAAAATAAAAAAAAATTCTTGTATTTTTATCTCGGGCTGTATTGTAGCCTTTTAGCCTAGTGTCGCGTTATACTCGTGAGAAAATCCTGTTGAAACGTGTTTCTTATTAGCGTTCCCCTTTGTCCAAAATATTTTGTCCGGCAAGGAGGAAGGAACCTCCCTCCATGGTGTTCGGCACCAGGCTGACCTTCAAAGAAAGGGGGGAAATTTTTCACAATATAGGAATACAGTAAGCCCCGCAGGGAATTGTCTTCCTGGAATGGAAATGGAGGAGATCGAGAACTAATTACCTCCAAATTCTAGGAAAACACAAATTTCTTTCCTTTTTATAGTTCACACGGCTTGTTCCCAAACATAGCTTCATTGGAAACAAAATTGTAAGCTTTTGAAAACCTGGAGTTTAGACATTTAAAATATTATTGCCGTAAGTTGTATTTTCTGTCTACTATGTATTCTTTCGATTTCAATATTTATTTCATATTTTAGCTGGTATAAATATTTACTAACATATGCTTGCAGAGTTTTGAAAATTAAATATTAAATTACTTATTAGTTAAAACTATTAATTTGAAAGTAATTTATTTAATGTTTATAATTGTTTTTGTTTGGGGAAATAATTTTGATTTGACTCGTAATTTTGTCGGCTTTACATTAGCACCTTAAATTGAAAAATAATTTTTTCAAATGATAGAAGTTATAAAAATCTATAAAGTATTTTTCTTTTTATAAATGTATTTTTCCTTTTTAATTTTTTATTTTATTTTTTGTATGCTTAAATATACAGAATATATTTCTTAATTAATTAGTTCAATTTATATAAAAACGAATTTTTTAACTTGAAAAATTCGTTCCAGAAATTTACAAAGAAATCGTACATATTTCTCATTCTATGTTGTAAAATTTTAAAAATAAGATCGTCTTTAAATGATATAAATTTATTGAAAAAAAAACTTTATGATATTGCATGAACAGCACTTCCAAAATGATTATTAATAGAAATAAATTTTTTTTCAATAAAAATTAGCACTTATTTTAATAATAAAATATATTTTAATAAATTAAAAAATAGTTATATTAAATGCCTTAAAAATACGAAGAAAATTTTTACTACTATGATAACTGATTGAGAAAATTTCTTTAAATAAAATTAGACGTTTAACAGTTAAAATACATTTTTATCTCAGCACTTGTATTGCTTGATAATAATTCGAATGAATAAAAATCTTGAAAGAACAATATAGAGCGCATCAGTTTGGATAAAAATATAATTTTTAATAACAGAATATATATTGTTTGGTTGAAAATTTCGTATTATATTAAATATACATAATTTTACTTGAATTTTTGTGTTTTGATTTTTGATTTAAGAAATTTGCAAAATATGTTTGTTGTCTATATTAGCGTTTCATTGCTTATCTGAAATTTGCATTGATAATGCTATGGCAGGATTTAGTTATCTAAAGTGAAATCAGATGAAAACTTATTAACTTCTAATTTTATCTTCTAATTTTAGAATCAAAAAAATTGTTTTTTTTTTAATTTTGGTTTACATTAATGGTCTGAATGATATAATTTATAAAGCTATTTTAAATGCGAAATTTCCTATGAAGTTGTTGTTTTTCACTGGAATTTTTCTGAAATAAAAAAATGAAAACAAATTTTCAGTTTAATCTGTGGTAAATGAAATATTTAAAAAATATCATTGTGAAAAATCAGGTGAGTTGATCCTAAAGTAATATTATCGAAATTTTTGAAAATTTGTTAGGATAAGTTTTAGCATATGTTCAACACCTAATGATCAACTATTCGTAGAGTCTTTCATAACTAAGATAATGCACAATTAATAGGGAATAAAAATGTTTAATTGCTTCATTTGGTTAACAAGCTAGAAAAAATACAGTTAAAATTTTTAAGACATTGTTATGGAAATGTTAAATCATTAAAATAAATTTTCTTACAAGTTAAAAATTAATTGATAAATAAATATCCCGACATCAAAATTGTAATATCCAGATCAAGGCCTATAGTGCCCATATCCGTTTTCTTTACCGAGGGACCTGGGGTGCGAAGCATGTGTCCCGGTTTGGTAGTTAGCCCAAAGCGGTATTTAGCTCTCAAGGATGATTGGTCTTCAGTTAATCGACCCACTGAAAGGATGAAAGGTTGAATTGACCTAGCTTGAGAATCGAACCTCTGCCTTGGGAGCGCTAAGCCACCAAATGTAACAGTTTGGGGTAAATTTTAACATACAGATTTCCATGGAACAGAAGTCTATAGAGAAATGTGGGACTGAATGATGTTACTCAGCATTAGAAAAGAAATGAAACCTAAAACTCCATTAGAACTTTCAACATGCTTTATCCCATACGGTGAAGATAGAGAGAAGAGGTTGCCGTTCAAATATTTTTTAACTATTTCTGCATCAATTGCAAGGTGTGAAAGTTCATTCAGCATAATAAAATTAATTTTGACTTATTTATGATCCACCATGAGTCAAAACCGTCTAAGTTTTTATCTTAATTATAGAAGATTTAACAATCTAAGTATAGAAAAAAAAAATTGAAACGATCAACTTTGATAACGTATTTGATCAATTCGCTGCAGCAAAGGCAAGAAAAATGTGAATAGTGTAGTATATATTAGATTGTGCAAATAATTACACATCTGCTTATATTTATGATACGCAACGAATTATTTCATGTTTAAAAAATTTTTATGTTTTTTTTTTAAATAATTGTATTAGCATAAAAAAATCAATAATACCTTTTTATAGTTAATTCTAAAACACATAAGTCTGATTATTCTAATGACACTTTTCCGAATCCAATATAAGTGTTTTTTGTAAATTAGAATTGAATTTTGTTTAAATTTAAAGCTTTGTTTGAGACTTTAAATTAATATATTTTCGATTATTTTATAGTAGGTAAAATATTTATATTGTATTCTTTATTAAAATTTTACTCAATTTATTATAATGTATTATATATCGTTATATTATTATATATCTCTTGTTACTTAATACATTTTCTTTCCATATTTATGTTGTATTGCTATTTTTTTCAACGGGGCGCCAAAAAAGTTATCGTACCCGGGCGCCGATTTTGCTCACTACGCCACTGGAAGTATATGAACCTATAAGAAATGACTATACTTTTTACTAACCATTTTTTGTTCCATTCTGGAATCTCTAATGCATGCCTTTCGACTTTCAAAAATATTGCGCATGATCACGTAAGTGTTTTGTGATTATACCATATATTTTGTATTAAAATTTATCAATGCATGTATATAAGAAATTACTTTAAAATGTTTCCAGTAGTTCTGGAAATGATTAACCAAATATGAAAATTCTTTTAATTTTGAGCACCACCGCGTACAAAGGAATAAGCATTTTTTTTCTTTTTTGAATGCAGAGGGAAAAAATAAAGCAAAGGGAAAATGAGGGAAATAATGTGAAAATGTAATTTATTATCGAATTATGGGATAGAAATTTTGAGTAATATTTTTTGAATTATAAATACAAGATATTGCATGCATGTTTTCTTATTATTAGCCGAAAATACGATTTTACCAAAACTCTGTTTTGATTCTTTTTAAAAATTCGGAATTGGAATCAGAATTTTTATTATAAGGAAATAAATATCTTCTTCTATAATACTATATTTTAAAACCATATATATTCCTTGATCAAATCTGATTTTATTAATATATTATTATTTATTTACATACTTTTATACGAAATGAATCTAATCATGAGAGAAAATATTTTTTTACTATTTACGTTAATACTTTATTTAGTTGAATTTACTGAATATAAAAATTATGTATATATATTTATACCCAATTTTTTACTTATCAAAAAATGAAACATTCAAGCAACACAATTTACAGAAATTTCATAATTTCCTGTTAACCAATCTAATCTAATTTCAATTGAAGTTAATCTAAATTTAAATTATTTAATTTTAAATTTTAAAAATTTTTAAACAAATTTATAGTTAATTTACTTAAATTTACAATTATATTTAGCTTCATAATTGGAAACATTAAACTATAAGGATATTTTGAACTATCAACCCAGCAAACACAAACTGCAGGCAAAAATCGGGCCGCTGCTGGCTAAGCCGGTTTTCTGTTGGCCACGTCAAGCCACTCATGGTTGTTTGATGGCCCAGGTCCGGCCATTACGGCCACGCATGAGTGCTGGCCAATATAAACCGGGCCGTTACTGGATGATAAGTAGTGGGCCAACCGATTCTGGCCATTGTTGGCCCCGAAGCTGTTAACCAATAAAATTAAGACAGTTGTAGTGCTATTTTTTATTTTATCGGCAAAGATTATTTTTTCCAAATAACAATTTTTTAGTGATGTTAATTAATTTTCACATAACTTCTTACTTTTTAAGTTGCTTAAAAACAATTTTCCAGAAAGAAATTTAATTTTCACATTCATTGAGTATACCGTGTGATAGTATGATGTCAGATAGTGCGAAGTGCTTGTGTCAGCGTCGGCCATTAAGGGGACTCCTTCCGCGCCATATTGAAAACGAGCGCTAATGTTAAGTCTATGGAGAAATTTAAAAGAATATTTCTCAAGTTCTATTATAGCTAGACGTTCATTTTTTGTAGGTTTTCCTAATGCACAAAAAGAATAATTTATTTTGTTTGGAAATTTATTTTTAAAATTATTTTAACTATGTTTAAATTGGCTCAGTAATTTGATAATATGCTTAAAACATTAATAACTTTAAAAAGGTAAAAAATTTAGAAATTTTAAAAACAGACTTAATATCTACATATATTTATAAATCCCAACAATTTTTTTTTTTTACTTTATCTACGATAGAATTTTTTTATTTCTCCACATAATTTTTCGCAAAAATTAGTAACGCCCACATGGCGGATGAATACTTGGTTGTTTGAAAAATCAATCCAATCAATTGCATGCTTTAGTAAACAAGCTCCTCCTCACACACTAAAATTTGAAGTTTGGTTTTTCGCAGTTCTATGAGATAATTTGTGTGTTCCCTTCCCTCACCCCCAGCAAACGCTGCGGGTGTTCCTAGTATCGGTATCTTCCTGTAAAAATATGCTTCTAAATTGGCGCGAGAAAGGACATTTCTTTCCCCTTTACTACATACGAGGGGCTCTGATGATTTCCCTGAGACGAATCTTTATCTTTCCAGAGTGGTCCTGCAATTATTTTCATGAAAAATGATGGGCTTATGGACATTATATACATTGACTTTAAACAGCTAAATCTATTGAAAAAATATAAAATTTATACAGTTCTCATGTACTGTACTTTTTTAATTCTTTATTTATATTTTTGATGCAATTTTTCAAGAAGTATATCTACCTGATATGATATTGCAATACATATCTATAGCTATTGCAAAATTCTTCAATTCCATATTTGTTAATCTTTATTTTATAAAAACTTCTCAAAGTTTGTTGTTTTTCTTAATTTTATATTTGATTCTAAGTTTATTGCTTACTGATTTTGGATGCAGAATTAACTTGAACATTTCAACAAAACCTACGAAATATTTATTTATCCATGAAAAATATAAAAATTGTTTATTATTAAATATAAAAATAAATAATATTATATATATATATATATATATATATATATATATATATATATGTATATATATATATATATATATATATATATATATATATATATATATATATATATATATATATATATATATATATATGTGTGTGTGTGTGTGGTGTGAGTGTGTGTATATATGTATGTATATACATGTATGTATGTATATATATGTATGTATATATATTTCTTTTGATTTTGAGGTTATTTCTTCTAAGTTCGAATTCTTGGTAAGCAAAAGCATTCTTCTCTAAATCGGAATACATATGTTTCGATGATGTTTGGGACAGTAATAAATATGTTCATAGGCCTTACACAATTCAAAATTTTAGTAAGAATATCCCACTTATTAGTTATTATGAAACTTGTAAAGTGTAGAAAATTGGGATACACTCTTGAACAAATGTGTTATAGATATTCTCAGAGTATCGTAAATGTCACTTTTATTAATTCAAACATGACATCAATGCACCAAAATTAAATCTTTCAAAATATATTCTAGCATTTAAAAAATGCATCTTGTGAGTCATGGCATGCAGTTTTAGAATTCTAAAAACTAAAAATTTGACATGCATTACATATAATACATTTGTAAAATTGTATCCTCCTTTTTTATTTTCTCTCTCTGTAGATATAAATTTCCTACGAATTTTATATTACTGATATTTAATGGTTCGGTGGATATTACGTATAGGATCGATATGACAATCAGGAAGATTTATTTAAAAAAAAGCTTTAAATAAGACTTTTGGAAAGTCAAGTATTTTTTGAAATCTCTATATTAAATTATAATTCTATATTCAATTATTACTTGCATATGGAATTCCAGATGTTGGGGGAAACCTTGGATACAAATTGTAAGACCTTGTAGGGGCTGGAGAGATCTTGGACCTACATTTGGTTTCTCGGAGCACAACACTTCCGCCCTGGCTACATTCAAATTTTATGAATTTCGGACATAAAAAGCCGAAATCTCTCACCACTGCCAGAAGGAAACTTGATCGGTAGAAAATGGTTCCTCGAAAGGGGGAAGAAATGTTATTGTTTTGTGCCAGTTAGACTGGCAACATGGGGTGTGCTGCTCCACGGGAGAAGAAATCCATCAAGTGCTGTCCGAAAGACTCGTCCTGAAACACTCATAAAGGTCTTCTACAAGAGTTTACAAGTGCGCTGATTATTTTTGCAATCGCCAGAGTATTTCTGCTGATTTATTTTCAAAACTGAAAAACAGCGAAATTTATTTTAAATTAATGGAGGTCATGAACTTTTTAGCAGAAAATGCTAAAAGTTTGTTGTTTGATGTCACAAACAATGCAGTTGAAGAATTTAATTCAATAAGTGTAGAATTCAATAGTGCCAAATTTATTGGGGGAAAGCGGATTAATTACTGTTTTCGTCGCTTATATCAAGGAAGATGTGCCGCGGCTGCTGTTTGCCACAACATAAGAACTCCGCACTCGAAGCTCCATAGAGAGCTATACAATAGTAGCCCTGGAAAAAGTTTTTCATAATCAAGTGTAAAGTATAACATTTTCAAACTTCCCAATAAATTAAATAAAACGAAAAATTGAATTTATCAAGAAAAAAGCTGAGAAATTACGATGAAGGGGTGCATTGGTAGGGATGTGAATTCTATCACATCATTGTGATAAAAATACACATACTCGAGTGTATTCTTATCACATTTCTTGAACTACTAAATGCACATTTTTGAAGAAATTTCTCCACATTTTATCTTTAGAGCATGAATAATTTTTTATTCAATCTCTTACATAGAATAAAAATTACATAATAATTTATTTTACATCTTTTTAAATATATTAATATACTAACAAAAAGAATATGTGATTACAATTTATATTTATATATGTATGTAGGTATTTAAATATTTTATTTCTTTTAGAAATTTAAATCAAATAATTTCATTTTTATAATCTTTTATGCATTTTGGTCTAAAGCATATACAAGTGAAAGTTTAGAAAATTATTATCTTTATTTAGCTACTTTTGTTAGTAAACTTATAATATTTTTATGGAAAAGTAAAGTTAATACCAGCAAACAATAAAAATGCAAAATATGTGGTATAAAACATTTTCGTTTCTTGATGTCCTAAAACATATTTCATGTTGAAAATAAAAATAATGACGAAATCAGTTCAAAAAGGAATTAGTGAGATGCGAAAATACTTTTTGCAAAATGTATAAAATGCCACTATTGAACTCAGTATAATAGCACTTATACTTTTCGAAAATTAGAAAAAGATAAAAATTAAAGTGATGGCTGAACTGCCTTTTCGTTTCCTGGGTGCGAACAGGAATAGAATTCAACTACCAAGCAAATAGGGCCTGCGTATGCGATTTACTTACAGCCATGAAAGAGAGAAAAGTTTGCTTATTACGCATACACTTTCTCACCTTGACCCCAGTGTAGTAATGTAACGTCTTTTGGAATCAACTAGGATTGCTCTTTTCTCCTTCAGTTTCCCTTGCAATATATATATATATATATATATATATATATATATATTGTTATGAAACAAACTAAAAACTCCAAATTTTTAAGCAAACACATTTAATTAATAAAGAAACAAAATTTACAAAGAAGTCATATCGGGGTTCGCTTATATCTCTCGCGCCTGCATGGCGAACAAAAATCAGTATCAGTATTACAAAGCAAAACAAAACACTGCTTCGTCAGACTTCCTGGCACCAGCCGTCTCCCTACTCACCCTCTCCCATCAGAGGCTCTGAAGTTGACAGTGAGACATTACAATATATATATATATATATATATATATATATATATATATATATATATATATATATATATATATATATATATATATATATATATATATATATATATATATATATATATATATATATATATATATATATATATATATAGCTAAATTGTCGCTTGATACTTTAAAATGAACACTATAAGATCATTATCTTCAAAATTATATGATTTTTTGGTGAGTTAAAATGAGAATAAGTACGCTAAGAATAATTATGAAAACAATATTTAAAGAGGATGTTATAAATTTGGCTGCAGGCTTGGAGCTCTGATTTTGGATACCTGGAGTTCTAAAATTTTGTTACAGATGAAGAAAATTTAAAAAATTTGAAAATGGTATATACATTGAATTTAGATGAAATGTGAGACCCTAATCTATTTTACGACATTTCGAGGAATTTAGAGTATTTTGTAATGTTTATGATTTTATTGAGAAACTCATTCTATTTTAATTTGTTGAGAGGCTAAGCTTTAACACACATACACACAAAAAAGATCATTTGCTTATTCCCAAAGTGAAGATTATATTTAATTCTTAAATTAAAGACTCTATTTTTCTTGAAGTGAATTTACTTCTTCAGATACGAATGATGATATCGCCATATTTGAACTCAAAAGTGCGGATTATGTAATAGGTTATATTGTTTTTAAAGTTTGCTTGGTTTGGTTTGGTTTGTTTGTCGCTCAACGGTCATTTTTTGCACACGAGGGCTAATTAGACGGGACTTACGGTTTATAGTGGATTCCGAACCACTACAAACATCCATGCCCAAGGTGGGATTCGAACCCACGAACTGTTGAACCGAAGGCAAGAGCGCTAACCATTCGGCTGCCAGCTCGGCTTTAACGTTTGCTTAGAAATATATCAAGAAACAACGTCGAGATGCCTGATCAATCCAAATAGAGAGGTAGACTTTCCATTCCTACAAAAAGCATTGATAGAAATTATAAGCGAAATATACGGAATTTTCCATTCATTTTATATCGAAATATTTTATAAAGCTAGAAAAGTTATTCCAAAGTTAATAAATAAATTACATTATTTTCTCTTTGTTTAAGAGAGATAAGAAATTCGGCATTTATGTCTATTTGAAAATATTTTTAAAAGTGAAGTTTACTTAGTTAGAGAAGCGTAACTGTTTTGCTTTCTCATAAGGCCCATTAAAAAAGAATCAAATGTCGTAAAATCAAAGCAAATGGAAATTATATCAAGAAAAATAAATAAGTATATTTTATATTTTTATTTTTATTCGAACATTAATATTAAGTTTTGATCATTTAATGAATAAAAACAAAATTGATCAATTTTTTATTCATCTGTATACTTTTCTGCTGATCAGTAAATAGAATATTTCCTCCCAAAATCTCCAAGCAGAGCTTTTTCTCTCTCATTGCTTGACTAAGCTCACAACGGATATTTTCGGTGTCAAATTTGAGAAGCATTTGAGCTTGCCCTACTTTTTCCTCACCCATGAGATTTACGGACATACAGTTCCAGGAAGGCGAGAGGGGACAAACAAACTGACCACATATGCGCAGAAAATCTGCGTCAGAACATGGGGAAGGAAATTAGGATGCGTGGGGTTATATTGTCCACTTTACCCCTATTGCGGTTAAGTGGTCTTCTCATTCCCCACTTAAAATTCCCCACTTAATTTTCTTCATCTGTAACAAAATTTCAGAAATCTAGGTATCCAACATCAGAGCTCCAAGCTTGCAGCCAAATTTATAACATCATCTTTAAATATTGTTTTCATAATTATTCTTAGCTAACGTATTTATTCTCATTTTAACTCGCCAAAAAATCATAAAATTTTGAAGATAAATGATTTTACAGTGTTCATTTTAAAGTATCAAGTGACAATTTAGCTATATATATATATATATATATATATATATATATATATATATATATATATATATATATATATATATATATATATATATATATATATATATATATATATATATATATATATATATATATGTATATATATATATATATATATATATATATATATATATATATACATATATATATATATATACGGTTGGTCCCAGGAAGTCTGACGAAGCTGTATTTTGTTTTGCTTTGTAACACTGATACTGATTTTTGTTCGCGATGCAGGCGCGAGAGATGTAAGCGAACCCCGACATAACTACTTTGTAAATTTTGTTTCTTTATTAATTAAATGTGTTTGTTTAAAAATTTGGAGTCTTTAGTTTGTTTCATAATAATGTATATATATATATATATAAGAGAAGGTAACACACAAATTATCTCATAGAACTGCGAAAAACCAAACTTCAAATTTTAGTGTGTGAGGAGGAGCTTGTTGACTAAAGCATGCAATTGATTGGATTGATTTTTCAAACAACCAAGTATTCATCTGCCATGTGGGCGTTGCTAATTTTTGCGAAAAATTGTAAGTTTTATGTGGAGAAATAGAAAAATTCTATCGTAGATAAAGTAAAAAAAAAATTGTTGGGATTTATAAATATATGTAGATATTAAGTCTGTTTTTAAAATTTCTAAATTTTTTACCTTTTTTAAGTTATTAATGTTTTAAGCAAATTATCAAATTACTGAGCCAATTTAAACATAGTTAAAATATTTTTAAAAATAAATATCAAAACAAAATAAATTATTCTTTTTGTGCATTAGGAAAACCTACAAAAAGTGAAGGTCTAGCTATAATAGAACTTGAGAAATATTCTTTTAAATTTCTCCATAGACTTAACATAAGCGCTCGTTTTCAATATGGCGCGGAAGGAGTCTCCATAATGTGAAGTGGCGGAATATTCGATGTTGTATCAATGAACCAAGAGAATTATTAGATAAGTATGCATTTATTATTGTTGTTTTTATCATGATAGAATTATTATGAATTATCTAAGAATGATATATTTATAATAATGTTGAAATATTATTTTATTACTTTTAAGAAAACTTCATAAACTTTTGATAATATGACAACAAGAGAAAGACATTGGAAAATGTTTGTCATTGTATGCTATAGAATAATTTCATCACCGTGTTAGAAATAGAAAAATGTATCATGCACAGAAGTATTTTTTCATTCCATATATTAGTTATATTTAATCAATTAGTATAATAAATTTTTCAATGCTCAATTATTTTCTATCGAATTCGATTGCTACAAAGCTTAAACCTATTTATTATTTATTTTTTGTTTGTTACGAAGCAAGTGTATGAAAAAAATGACAGTATAAGAATATTCTATCTGAAAGCACTTAGATGTTTATTTTCAATAAATTAATATAGGATCTCTTGCAGCACTTATGATCAAAAATTTGTGTGCGAATTCCATATAAACTTTAATTCTTTTATTTTTAAAATGCTTTCTTATTTACTATTATTTTTAAGTAAATTTTTACTGACCGAAATATTTTGTCTTATAAGGATTCATGGTTTTAGGTTTTGTCTACTCCTCTGTTTTAAGGAATGAAAAATTTACAATGCATGAACATTACAAAATATTTTATTAAATGTATAACATGGTTTTTATGTATATTCCTGTCAACCATTGAAATCATTGTGGATTTCTTAGCGAAATATTTTTGTAACTAAAACTCGAAAATTGTATATAAACTTGATAATGTAATACTAAAAATAGTAAGTTTTACAATTTCTGAGGAATCTGACAGATTAATTGCCACAAATTAAAAAAAACATATGGAATTCTATGGTTAGAAAATTAATATTAACGTTTATGAAAAAATGTCTATTAATTGAGCAACTCTATGTTATTATTTAAATTAGTTGTGTAGTATGTTAACTATTTCCGTGTAACAAATGCCGTGAGATGAAATAGCTTCCCAGCAAACACAAAGATGCCGGGCATCCATCGGGCCGCTGCTGTTAGCCGCCTTGGCCAGCAGCGGCCCGCCGCTATTTGGCCTCGTCGGCTCCGTCAATAAAGTGGTCGTCGTCATTGCTGCTGGGCCGGCAGTACGGTCCGCTGTTGGCCCAATGCCGGGTGGCCATCAATGCCATATTGGCCGCATGTGGCCCATGTAATTGCCAGTACCTGCCCATATACGGTTATCCATCGGCCCTTAGCCGTTTGGCCGACGATAGCTGCTTTCACCGACGTAGGGCTGGTTATGGTTATTTCTATAAATATTGAATTCATTTTTATATTAATATTGTTAAAGTTAATATAAAAGTATTGGAAATCCATCAAATTAATAGTGAATATATTTTTGTGTTTCTAAAAGACAATTGTTATCCATGTAATATTGTCAAATATGATTAAGTGCATTTTTAGTTCTTAATTGTATAAAGATTAAATAAATATGAATTACTAACTCATATTTTAAATTATTTTTTGACAATGCTATCGAAATTTTATAGCTTTATTTTAATAATCTAAATTTTAGTTAAGTAACCTTTATTTTGTTTTTAAAATATTTTGTTATTACAGAATTTCCTTATTTATAAATTTTAAAAAAATTCTTGTGTAAGCAAGTGTCAATTTATTGCTAAAACTGAACTTGAATGTATAAAAGAATTCCAGTTATATGATAATTTTATAGAATTATTTTCCAAATAAATTAACTCCCTGCAGCAAAATGTTGAGAAATATGATAAGTATAAAGATTAACACTTTTTATTACTAATAAAAATTAAGAAAACAAAGCCATAAATAAGTGAAATGTCTCCATGCAACAAGATGTTGAGAAAAAGGATACAAAAGGATACAGATTAAGATTTTTTATTACTTATAAAAATTAACACAACAAAAGCCATATATAAGTGAAATGTATAAATATTAATGGAATTAACATTTTTTTATTTATGATAATATTGAAAATAAAAAATTATCTATTTTTATTTACATTTGAAAATAATTTTAAACATTTTTAATTTACAAGTTTTTTCTTTTATTTTTGTGGTCCACCTTCCGAATTAGTACTCTGGAACAAATTTCTTCTTTTGTGACGATTTTCACTTTGTTGTATTACTCTGAAAATAAAAAATAAAAAAAAACAGAATTGTTAAACTGATTCAATTTAATTACAAAAATAAAAACACCAGGATGTTAATAAAGGCCCAGGTAAAAAACAGAAAAAAATTGAGCTGTTTATATAAATTAGGAGAAACTTCATGCATAACACTTATTTTCATGTATTTAAGTAATATTTTACAGTATTAATTATTTGAATAAGGAGAATCCAACACAACTATTTTTAAACTTACAATATTTTACAAAGCAAAACAAGCAAAGCACTTGAATAGGTTGTGAATGCCTATAATAGTGTCAATTTTCATTCAGAATTAATAGCTCATAAAAAAGATTATTAATACAATTATTTTATGATGGAATCTTTTACTTAATTACAGTTTTATCTCTTTAAAAAAGGGGGAATGGTTATTTGTCACATTATGACCACAATGAGCATGCTTGGAAACTAAACACTGGGTGTTTTGCGTTATGCTGAGCACCAAATCGGGACATGTGCTTCGCAGCCCAGGGGCTCTTGGTCAGGAAAACAGGCACAGTAGGCCTTGGCCCACTGTGCCTGGTGGACTGTCGTGCCAAAGTTTAGTTTTAGTTTATATTCATATTGATATTTCAATATATATAATATAGATATACATACACATTATAATAAATAACACTAAGTAACAAATAAAAAATCAACATTCATCAATTCTAACAATTCTTTGATTAAAAATAGAGACAAATAATTGGGTTAAATGAAAACAATTTCAGTTGAATGACTTAATAGAAATTCTAAACATCTGACTTCAAAAATTCAATGTAATGTTTTAAACAGAATTTTACATTTCAAGGTTATAATAATAGAATGTAATTAATTTATAACAACATACACTTTGTATTTCATGCTTTTAAAAAATCATTTTGAACTAATAAAAAATGGTTAATAAAATATTCATCAATGATTACCAAATTATTTTTTACACACAACTACAATTACAGATAAGTAAAGTTTATAAAATCAGAGTAATTAAAATAAATATTGCTGAATTTTAAAACATATTGACAATTTTGAATTATTTATGCAATATTCTATGCAAAATCTTATTAACATTGGAATTTATTTTTTTATATACCTGTGATTACAGATTAATGAAAAAAATTACTTCAATTAATGCAAAAGATTTACAGATTTTGAATACATGCATTCTAGTTGTTGCCCAGTAAATTTACATCACAAGTAATTATCATAATCATGAATTATTTAGAAGTAAAAATGTTTTACATAGCTTTGTAATTTTTATTTTACACAAAGTATTAATTTTATATTTAATCCAATATTATTAGAAAATAAGTTATTGATTCTGGACTATAGTTTAAATAGGTACACTTTACATTGGAGTGGGGAGATGTTAGAAACACAATCTTCAAAGCTAATGTATAAAATGAAATATTAGCAAAATAGCCATCAATAATAAATATAAGCAACAATTTGTTACTTTGCTTAAAAAATATTGTTGTTGGTGCTGCATGCCCCCAAAGTCCAGCAGTGCTAGACCAGGTCCTTGACGTTGTACACTCTACAATAATCCAAAACCAGAAGAGGGTCATCAACCAAGTACTGCCTGACGAAAAAATATTACCTTTATTTACTTGCTAATAGTATTTATAATTACAATTATTTACAAATCTTATGTCAACTACATTTAACTGTATTAAAATTAAATTATTTGTTAATAATATTTACAATTATAATTATTTGCAAGAATTATAATATTTAATTATTTGTTAATACAAATAATTAAAAAAATTGTAACACAAGGAAATAAATTATCTGGCTTGTAATTACCAATGATATTGAAAAATATTAAGGAAAAATTTGTATTTATGGTTAGATGTGGTCATTGATCGAGACTACATATAACCATAAAATACCTATTAAAGGTCACTTTCCAGTATAATATATTTATACCAAATGTTATTGTTAAAAATTTTCTATAACAAATTCAAGTTTTGCAAGAAGCCAGATAAAGGATAAAACATATAAATAAAGAAGACACAGCTGATCCATCATGTAGAACAGTTGTAAAACACATCCAACATGTTAATGAATGAAATATCAGTTTTAAAATATTAAACGTTTAGCTGATAAATAAGATTTAACTTAAATTATATTCTTTCTCTCTAATAAAATAATTAAATTATTCTCAAGATGGATATCATAAAACTTTACCTCTTTGATAACAAGTGGTGTTTTGAATAATTTCGACCTATATCTGGGCTTTAAGTTTAATCGTTTTATGTTATAAATTACAATAAGAAAAACAACATACAAAATAATGTCAACTATCAAAAATGACTTTAACCTCTGTATTTTCTGAAAAATACTCAAATAAAACTCACAACAAAAGAGATATCGAGAAATTAAAAACAGTTAATAAATTTAGAAATTATATATATATATATATATATGTAAATGTTTGGAGGATTAATCTAATTATGCTTACTATATTAAAACAATAAATTAAAATAAACATGGAGTTTACAAATGCAATATTTTAATTATTTGTTATTATTTTGAAATTGTATAATGAATTTCAAAATTAGAAGTATTTCTGAAATCAAAAACTAACTTTTTTTTAACCATTTCTCATATCATACTCATTTTACTTGCATACCTTACTAATTTACTTTGTTTAAAATTATGTTTAAGCTCTTTATTTAACTTCAATTCCTTGAAGAGAAAAATCAAAAGTAAATAAAAATAATTCAATCTGACAATATTATATATAGGACAATATTATCACAATCAGACTTTGTAAATCGGTAAAGGAGAAAAAATTTTGTTTTAATTGTATGTTTTTGTGTGTGTATATATATAAGATTAGATATATCATTTACCCATTATCCGGTCGACTATTTACTATAACAGTAAAACCATTTACATTATTACAAAAGAATCAAGTGATCAAAATGTGAAAAGTATCATCAAATGCTTGAAATGTTAATCACTTTCTCCAAAATATAAAGGGACAAATATTCTAGTTAACTTATATTTTCATTAAAACAAATTGAAATTACTGTTAATTCATACTTCAATTTTTCCATCATAAATAAAAACATAAAATATGGTTTAAATATAATAATGTAAACACAAGAGTAGCTACTAAGCTGTTACATCTGACAGCATTCTTTACATAGAAATAGTTAACATGCTACACAAGTAATTTATATAATAAAAGTTGTTCCATATGAACATTTTTTCATATGTGTTAATATTAATTTTCCAACCATATAATTCCGGATGTTTTTTTTTTTTTTTTTTTTTTTTTGATTTGTGGCAATCAATCTGT
The DNA here is from genome assembly GCA_037975125.1 of Latrodectus hesperus. Lineage (NCBI taxonomy): Eukaryota > Metazoa > Arthropoda > Arachnida > Araneae > Theridiidae > Latrodectus > Latrodectus hesperus. The sequence continues at coordinate 19,533,739 of CM075862.1, read as the reverse complement.
CAGATTCCTATAGAAATTTTAAAATTTACTATTTTCAAGTTCATACAATTTTCAAGTTCATACAATTTTCAAGTTTTAGATGCAAAAATATTTCGCTAAGAAATCCACATTGATTTTAATGGTTGACAGGATTATACATAAAAACCATGTTATATATGCAATAAAATATTTTGTAATGTTTATGCATTGTACAATTTTTCATTCCTTAAAACAGATCTTTGAGGAGTATACAAAATTTAAAACCACGAATCTTTTTAAGACAAAATATTTCGGTCAGTAAAAATTGACTTAAAAATAATAGTAAATAAGAAAGCCTTTTAAAAATAAAATAATCAAAGTTTATATAGAATTCGCACATAATTTTTTGATCAGAAAGACTACAATATCCTATATTAATTTATTGAAAGCAAACATCTAAGCGCTTTCAAATAGAATATTTTTAGACTGTCACTTATTCCATAAACTTGCTTCGTAAAAAACAAAAAATATAATAAATACGGTTAAGCCTTGTAGCAATCGAATTCAATTAAAAAAATTGAGCAATGAAAAATTTATTATACTAATTGATTAAATATAACTAATATATGGAATGAAAAAATGCTTCTGTGCATGATACATTTTTCTATTCCTCACACGGTAATGAAATTATTCTAAAACATACAATGACATTTTCCAATGTCTTTCTTTTGTTGTCACGTTATCAACAGCTTAAGAAGTTTTCTTAACAAGTAATTAAATAATATTTTAACATAAAACAAATATATTATTCTTGCATCTCATTCATAACAATTCTATCCTGATAAAAACAACAATAATAAATGCTTACTTACCTTATATTTCTCTTAGCTCACAGACACAACATCGAATATTCCACCATTTCACATTAATGGCTGACGCTGACACAAGCATTTCGCACTATCTGACGTCATACTGTCACGCGGTATACACAATAAATGTGAAAATTAGATTTCTTTCTGAAAAGTTGTTTTTAAAGAGTTTAAAAAGTAGGAAGTTAAATGAAAATTAATTAACATGACAAAAAAACAGTTATTTGATAAAAAATAGTCTTTGCCGATAAAATAAAAAATAGCGCTACAACTAATTGTCTTAATTTTGCTGGCCAAAAGCATCAGGGCCAACAATGGCCAGAATCTGTTGGCCCACTACTTATCATCCAGCACCGGCCCGGTTCATTTTGGCCAGCACTCATCCGTGGCCGTAATGGCCGGAGCTGGGCCATCAAACAACCATGAGCGGCTGGCCATGGCCAACAGAAAACCGGCTTGGCCAGCAGCGGCCCGGATTTTTGCCGGCAGTTTGTGTTTGCTGGGTTAGTAGCTACTCTTGTGTTACATTCAGTGATACACGAAAGTCAGCACACAGTTGCAAATTTTCCCATTTTCTGAAGTAAAAGGCAAATAAATTTCTTTTTCTTATTCGTACAGCTACCAATATACATATGAATCATTATGTGTCCAACAGACATTAAACATTTTAAGATTATCATAATCATATTCGGATTAAGTTAAAAATATGCGTTTTTCAAACTCACAAGAATGAGCATACAATTGGATTTAAATAGATTTCTGCAGGAATTTGGCCAACTTTTTACTGTCTTAACATAATTGTAAGAATTGTACCTTGTTTTACATAAGCATTAGAGGACAGTTTTGAAATTAATTTTATTAATATTAAAATGGCAACTAAAATAACTGAAACATATTTAGAAATCAGAGAACTGGTTATTAAATTGAAAAATGAGGCAAAACCACTCAACCAAATAAGTTAAATTATAGGTAAAAGTAGAGCTACAGTACAAGGAATAATAAGGAAATATAATTTGACAAAAACTACGGAAAACCTGCCTCGTTCTGGTAGATCACCAAAATTGACAGGTAGAGATAAAAGAGAAATCATTCGAATAATTCGTAATAATTCGAAAACTACTGCACTAGACATAGTCTAGCATCCTTAAAAGGTTAAAGAAACTGATGTAAATCCAGAATGTGTGTTAGAAGAGCTTTGAGAGAAGAAGGATATAAGAGCAGAATTCCGCATAAGAAACCTTTCATTAGTAAAGTCAATAGAGACAAATGATTAGCGTTTGTGCATCTTTATAAAAACAATGAATTCGATGACTGGAGCAAAGTTATTTTTACAGACGTACCTAAATTTAGCATTTTTGGCTGGGATGGTGAGCAAAAAGTTTGGCGAAAACCAGGAACAGAGTTAGAATTGAAGAATTTGATTCCTTTAGTAAAACATGGCAGAGGCTCAGGATTGGCTTGAGGCTGCTTTTCAGCTTCAGGTGTTGGCAATTTAGTCTTTATAGAAACCACTATGGATCGTTTTGTCTATTTGAATATATTGAAAAATAATTTGAAGCAATCAGTGAGAAAATTAGGCATGGGAAATGAATGGACATTCCAACAATATCAGTAGCCAAAGCACACACAGCTGGTGTTGTCAAGGAATGGCTGTTGTACAACACTCCAAGACCACTGCACTCCCCTCCTCAAAGCCTTGACCTTAATCCTATCGAAAATTTATGGGAAGAAATGGACAGAAGAATCAGAAAAAGGCAAATTAAAAGCAAAGACTATTTTAAAAAGTCATTGCTTGAAGAAAGGCGATAATTCCCCTTTACTGTAACCAAAGGACTTATCTATTCAATGCCTAATTGTATGAGAGCTGTTTTAAAGATTCAAAAGGTGGACCAACTAAATATTAAAATATGGAAATTTCAAACGTAGACTTTTCTGTATGTTCACTTTCGTGACTTGCAAAATGACTGATTCTCCAATATTTTATATTATTTTGTATCTAATGTTAAAAAATCTGCTGTTTTTGCTCATCAATTTTTTGTTTCTAATCAATTTAAGCTAAATTGATCTCAATTCTTATGTAAATATTTGAAATAAATAAGTTTCTGTTCATTTTGAAAGGTGTATGCTGTTTTTCGTGTATCACTGTATTTTATTTTATTTAAACTCACATTTAATGTTTTTATTTATCACTGAAAAATTAAAGTATGAATTAACAATAATTAAAAACAATTTGTTTCAATGAAAATATAAGTCAACTAGAGTATTTGTCCCTATACATTTAGGAAAAAGCGATTCAAATTTCAAACATTTGACGATATTTTTGACATTTTGATCACTTGATTATTTTATTGTAATGTAAATGGTTTTACTTTTATTGTAAATAGTCGACAGGATGATGGGTAAATGATATATTTAATCTAATATACATATATATATATACACATATTTTTTCTGAACATATGTATATATATATATGTATGTTACAAAATTTATTAATAGTTTTTAACTGCACGATATCTCTTTTGTTGTGAGTTTTATTTCAGTATTTTACAGAAAATACACAGATTAAAGTTAATTTTAATAGTAGACATTATTTTGTGTTTGTTGTTTTTATTATTGTAATTTATATCATAAAATAATTAAATTTAAAGTCCTGATATTGGTCGAAATTTCACAAAAAATATTTTTATCAAAATGGCAAAATTTTGTGATAGCCATCTTGAGAATAATTTAATCATTTTATTAGAGAAAAGCATATAATTTAAGTTTAATCTTATTTATCAGTTAAGCATTTAATATTTTAAAATTGACATTTTATTCATTAACATGTTGGATGTGTTGTTTCACAGCTGTGTTACGTGTTGGATCAGTTGTTTACTGATTGCAAATGATTTTGAAATCAAAACTTAAAAAAGAAAATAAAAAAATAATACTGCCAAATTACATAAAAGAAATAGTTTAATCTTCTTTATTTATACATTTTATCCTTTTTCTGGCTTATTTCAAAACTTGAATTTGTTATAGAATTTTTTTATCAATAACATTTGGTATAAATATATTATACTGGAAAGAGACCTTTGTATATTTTCATGTAATTAATCAATTTTAAGTTTTAAGACATTTTCCTTTTACTCTATAACCAACGTAGCCCAATTGAGCATATTTCATCTTCTGCATATATAAAGGCAAAAACCTTTTGTGACAAATTAACTTTCAGTTTGGAACTAATAGATATTTTTATTTCCTTGTTTTTAGATGTGGTCTCGATCAAAGCCTTATAACTTCTCGAGAAAGGAAAAAAATATCGCCTACAGTAACCAAGGCCTACAGTACCTATCTGACCGAGAACCCATGGGCTGCGAAGCACATGTCCCGATTAGGTGCTCAGCATAACGTAAAACACCTAGTGTTTAGTTCCCAAGCATGCTCATTATGGACATAATGTTACAAATAACCATTCCCCGTTTTTTAAAGAGGTAAATCTGAAATTAAGAAAAGATTCAATCATAAAAAAATTGTATTAGTAATATCAATTTTTTATGAGTTATTAATTATGAATGAAAATTGACACTATTATAGACATTCACAACCAAAGTGCGGAATTAAACCCTTGGACTTATATATATATATATATATATATATATATATATATATATATATATATATATATATATATATATATATATATATATATATATATATATATATATATATATATATATATATATATATATATATATATATATATATATATATATATTTGTTAAATTATTTTAACTATTCAAGTGCTTGGCTTGTTTTGCTTTGATTATAAATTTTTTTTATTTTCCTTATTTTAATAATTAATACTGTGAAATAATACCTAAATATGTGAAAATAAGTGTTATACATGAAGTTTCACCTGCGTTATATAAACATATCAACTCAATTTTTTCTGTTTTTCACCTGGGCTGTTATTAACATCCGGGTGTTTCTATTTTTGTAATTAAATTGAATCAGTTTAACGAGTTCTGTTTTATTTATTTTCATAGTATTACAACAAAGTGAAAATCTTCACAAAAGGAGAAATTTGTTCCAGAGTACTAATTCGAAAGGTGGACCACAAAAGTAAAAAAAACTAGTAAATTAAAATTGTTAGAAAAAAGCATTTTGCAAAAATTATTTTCAAATGTAAATAAAAATAGCAGATACTTTTTTATTTTCAGTATTATCATAAATAAAAAATGTTAACTCCATTAATATTTAGACATTTTACTTATATATGGCTTTTAGTTGTGTTAATTTTTATAAGTAATAAAAAATGTTAATCTGTATACTTTTTTATCATTTTTCTCAACATCTTGTTGCATGGAGACATTTTACTTAATTATGGCTTTTGTTGTGTTTATTTTTATAAGTAATAATTGTTAATCTGTATACTTTTGAATCATATTTTTCAACATCTTTTTGCATGGAGTTAATTGATTAAGAAAATGAAATATTAATTTATATAGAAAGAAAATATATATGTAAGTGTGCTTTAAAATAATTTTATAAAATTATCATAAAACAACTAGAAATTTTTTATACCTTCAAGTTCAGTTTTAGCAATAAATTAAAACTTGCTAACCAAAGAATTTTTTTTTTTAAATTATAAATATTGAAATTCTATAATAGCAAAACATTATTTTAAAAACAGAATATAAAAGTTATTTCAATTATTTAAATAAAATTTAGATTATTGAAATAAAACTATAAAATTTAGATAGCATAGTCAAAAAATGATTTAGTTAGTAATTCATATTTTTTTAATCTTTATATAATTAAGAACTAAAAATGCACTTAATGATACTTGACAATTACAAGGATAACAATTGTCTTTTAAAATAACAAATATATATTCAGTATTAATTTGATGGATTTCCAATACTTCCATATTAATTTTAACAATATATACAATATTAACGGATAAAAATGAATTCCATATTTATAAAAATAATTAACCATAACCAGCCCTACGTCGTTGAAAGCGGCTATCGTCGGCCAAACGGCAAATAGTCGATGGATAACTGTATATGGGCATGTACTGGCAATAACAGGGGCTACATGCAGCCAATATGGCATTGCTGGCCACCCGGCGTTAGGCCAACAGCGGACCGTACTGCCGGCCCAGCAGTAATGACGATGACCACTTTAATGACAGAGCCGACGAGGCCAAATAGCAGCCCGGGATGCTCGGCATCTCATTGTGTTTGCTTGGAAGTCAGTACATTACCATATACGTTCACACCACTCACTTATTCTAAATAAATATAGAATTATACTGTTTGCGGTCAAGATATAATTTCATACTTATAAAAAATATGATTTAAACATTCTTTTAAAAAGGAAAGTTTTTTTCAGTAAAACATTTAAAGAAAAATATGTACAAAAAAGATAATAATAGTAATACAGTTCTACATCTACAAATTTTGCAAGCTGCATATTCAGTTTTCATTGTTTCCATTAAATTAATTGATGTATAATATTATAGTAAAATCAATAATGCCTTTCATAAAATTTCGTTAGTTTTATTTACATACGCATGTTGAATTTTGATCAAGAGAGTTTTTAATTTGTTGTAGGATTTGGGGTTGTGTCACAGAATTGATAAGTTGAGCTTAGTTGCTAAACATGTTTTTTTCTGATTGATGATTCGCATTTTTCACGTGCCTATTACAAACAAGAAGTATTGTTACACAAAATGTCTCTTTAAATAATCAGAAACATCATAAGCATGCAATAAAGCTATTTTGCAATATATTGCAAGAAAACGCGTTAGAAGTATTAACAAAGCAAATAAATGAATTTGGCATTAAAATATTAACATAGCTCATGAATAATCTTCAGTTTTGTGTTCAATATATTTCGTAATGTGCTTAAATTCTGTATTAGAAATGAATGTGTTTACTGTTATTAATTTACTTTAAATGTTATATTCTTGTTAAGTGAGACATTTAACATAAATTTTAATCGATTTCATTGAAAATTTAGCAATTTTAGTAATTTTTATAATTGAAGAATGAATAATCCCTTCTTTGATCTTGAAGATAGAAGAATTAAACCAACATTTGAGTAACTCGGGTACGCATCTAAGATTCAAAGTGAAATTTAAGAACATTCAGAGCTTTTGATTGGCAGGTTCTCTTCTGTGAAGAGTTTAAGCTAGTGATTCTCAAACTGTAGGGTGCGCCCCACTAGGGGGCGCGAGCACACTAATGGGCGCCAATAGCATATTCAAGAGAAAATGTTATTTAAAAAATTGATTAAGTGACTGAAAGGAAAGAACACACACACACATAAAAAACCAAAAACATTTCGACATATTTAATAATTAACTTATTAAATTAAAACAACTTACTAAATTAAAAGAAATTTAATAATTATTAGTGACTTCCTTGGGCTTGTCTTTCAGAGCAAAGTTCTTCGAAGGAGGGTTTCATATTAGAAATAGACACTCTAAGTTCTTTTTCTATATTTAGCTGAGATCTATATTTTGCCTTCAAAGAAGCCACCACAGAAAATCCAGCTTCACAAAGGTAAGATGTTGTAAATGGTAGTAGAATGCGAAATGCCCTTGTTTTCAATGGTTACAAAAACAACTTTTACATGTTGTTCTTCAGCCTTGTAAGTTTTAATACAATCATTCAAATTTGCAAGCATTGTTAAGTTTTCTTTCTTTAAATTTCTGCTCCACACAATTCCGATTTCCTACAAAAAGCTTTAAATGTATCACTCGTATCCAATATAGGTGTATTTGCTACTTGCAGTTGAAGATTCAAGTAAATTAATTTCTCGAATATGTCGACCACATATAGCTCAATTTCATCACAAATAAAATATCGCGAAAATTCTCAACTTCCGGTCTGTTTTTCTCTTCTAGGATAACGGCGATTTCTTCTCTTAATTCATAAACATGTTGCAAAAATTTCCCTCGAGATAACCATCTTGCCTCACAATAAAATAGTAACGCTGAATGTACTGCACCCATGTCTTTACAAAGTGCGGAAAAGATAGTTGATTTCAGGGGTCTCATTTTTATATAATTTACTACGATTACAACCGTAGTTAACACAATATTCAAACCAGGACTCATTTCTTTGGAAACCAAAGCTTCTTTGTGGATCATGCAATGTGTCCAGATGAACTGTGGCAATTTTTGTTTCACAAGTACTTGAATACTTTGGAAACTTCAAGACATAGAACGAGTACCATCGGTACATATTCCGACTCAATTTTTCCATTCTATGTTTGCCTCGTTCATAAAATCATTTAAGATAGTAAATAATGCGAGTGCTGTTGCTTTGAGTTCTATTGGTTTGCAGCAAAGTAATTCTTCTACAACTGACAAATCATCACAAAATCTAACGTAGGCAATGAAATGAGCATCTTTATTACTATATGTTGCCTCATCGAGTTGTATTGAAAACAACTTGTCACGCAGCTTCGACAAAAGCTGACATTCTACATCTTCAGCTATATCAGCAATTCGATGGACAACAGTATCATTTGAAAGAGGCATAGAGACTGCAATTGTTTTGCAAAATTATCTCCAATTGTAATTTCTACAATCTCATTTGCGGCTGGCAAAATAAGTTCTACACCAACGGTGTGAGGCGTTTTACATCTGGCTATTTTATATGAAACTTTGTAAAAGGCAATTCAAGCTTTTTCATTCACAGACAAAGTTTTTTAAACAATGATTTGTGATTTTCATATGATTTTAATTTTAATTCGAAGAATTCTCTGGCTTTGTTTACGTACTCACTATGACGCGTTTCCAAATGTCGTTTAAGTTTATTAGGTTTCAAGCTGTCTGCCGCCAACATTTTTGAGCAAATGATACACAGGGGCATCTCTTCTTTATTTCCTTCAGTACTGTTGAACCCAGAAATTTAAGTATTCTTCAGAATATTTTCCTGATTTTATTTTCGGAACCACGCTCGTCTGTGTACTTGTTGATGCATGCCTATCATTCTAATGCTCGCTTACAACCGCTTAAAAATTTATCCATGATTCTGCATAAATCTGCTGCCGTGAATATTTAATACGGGGAATTGCAATTACACGAAAATATTATAACATACACATTCAGAATACATTCAATAACGATAGAATGATCGACTCGAATGAGATTGTCTGGAATTGAAATTGGCATCATAGAATTTTCTCTTTCTCTTTATGAGAAACATTTGTTCCCATTATATATACAGCGGCGTACGCAGGCACTCTCCTAACTTAACTTTTAAGCTGACCAGTCAAATTCCAGACAAATTGAATCTTCTTGCGAAACCGTGAGAATGCCCGACATGGCGGGACGCAAGAGCAATAAAAAGGCATGGTATTCTTGTTTCTTCAATGCTGAGGATCGGCGTTGCAAAATGTCAATAAAGTTCCGTATTCTAGGTAATATGTAAAGTTTTAAGGCTGTAGTGTAGGTTTAGCGTCAAAATACTCAAAATACATTATTATTGTATACATTTTATTGTATGCGATTGGGTGGAGGGCGCAATGAAAATTATGATTGAAAAAAGGGCCGTGAATACTCCAAGGTTGAGAAACTCTGATCTAAGCACTTCATCAACATTCGTGTAGATAAGTGTATAAGCTATGGGTCATTTTAAATCATAATCTAGTCCATTTCATAGCCAAACTTTAGCTCATCAAATGGTCGTCTGGGTTCATAACCAATAAATATTGGTTATCTCACGTTTTTACTTTCCAACATTAGCAGAGAAACACAAAAAATTGCAGCAGACAAAATCTTATAAATAATGCAAACATCTAAATAGCTGACTACAAAATTACCTGAAATAATGCTTAAAACATTAAAAATAAGAAATATAAATATTTACGAAATTATTGATGTAATGAAAAATTAAATATTGGAATAAGCATTTTTATTTTTCCACTTGACAGAACAAACAGACATATACCCAAGCCCTTTAATATTTAATAAAAGGTAAGATTGAATATTTCATTTTTAGAATTTTAGATGAATTTTTGAAAAAAAACCAGATTTTGTTTGAGAGCTATGTCAATGAGAAGTGAACTAAGCAAAGAAATTGTGATACAGGTTTGTAGCTACTGGATACAGAAAGGAATGGCAAGCTGACTGAATAGACCACACCTACTTTTTTCACCACTGTACGTAATGGCAAGCATGTTATGCGCACTCCAGGATGGAACACTCAGTCACATTGGGAATAATAATAGAGGGTCTGTCTGTTGGGAATATTTTTGTGTTCGTTGAAGTCTACATTGTTCAAACAAAGTAAAATGGAACAAGACGTCTACTGTTTCATATATACTTGATGCAAAGCCTCATGCATCTACACTGCTAATGGTATGAGGAAAAATTTTACATGGACGATGGAATCAGGCATCATTGTTTTTATTAATTAATTCTGCTTCAGTCTACAACACTGTGATTTTTGGATTCTATTCTGATAAGAGACAATGGCACATTTGCTTTAAACATCACTAGATTGGCCATGCACTTAGTATTATAGTTTGGATAGGCATAGAATTTCTCAAAAGGAGAAATTCTATACCTATCTAAACTATAATACTGAGTGCATGTACTTTTCTGTAAATACGCATTGCAAACATATTAAATAATTAGCGCTATTTGTCTGAAATGTTGGATGTTTGTTCCCAAGAATACACTTAAAGACTCTTTGACTATATACCTATTCATTTTTTAGTGGCTATAGCCAATAAAGATAAAATTATGATGACTAAAGCCAGGTAACCATATTCTAACTAAGCTATTTATGTTGTCTTTAAGCAAAACATTAAAGTTTGGAAATTTTAAGCAAAAAACATTGAAAGAATGGGAATTGCAGCTAACAGTAAGAAATAGCTCCAGGGTTTACTGATGCACGGGTAATTTTCAGGGAGTTGCACATTCAGAACATATTTATTAGTTTAAAAAATTTTTATTGCAATAAAATGCAATTAATATTCAGGTAGTCCTATAAATTTGTCACCGAAATGTTAATTTGGCATCTTCCACTGCTGAAAGCAAATTTCAGGAAAACTTTAAAATATGTGTCATACAATTCTTGCTTCTAAATTACTAACATTCTCCATTGTTATGAATTACGATATATTTCAATGACCTTCAAATCTAAGAACCACGTGGATTGCAGTCTGGAGTCGATGTCACAGATTACGGAAGATGTAGCATGACTTTTATTAACTTACTTTCAGTCTAGAAACATTATTCTGTAATAGCTTTGCAAATCGTCTCCCAGTTATTGAATATGCTACCTAGTCCGGGTCACTGAATTCTTCAAAAATACTAAACGAGTGTAAATGATGTTTTAAAACCTCAGTAAACGGTTAATTTGAGGGAATTCAAAGGAACCTGCAGATTTAATGGTGAATTTCATGTACTCCAAATTCAGCAAAAGTTGAACATTCATCGAGCAATCGAAATAAAAGTGCACTTTTCTGTCCAGAGTTTATTCCGAGCCAATTCTTACTCAACAATATGGGAAAAAACTAAACTGCAAACTGGTATAGAGTCTTAATATAATGTTTCGTCAACTTCTCCATAATTTGAATCTTATTAGAAAAAATCAAAAGAAATCGGTATGATCTTCTGAATAGTTTAATTGGGTGTATCCAAATTTTCTCAAAACTCAAAAGGACGTTCATTAATATCATATTAGCAGATTTGTTCTTTTCCACGTTTAACAGGTAACATTCTAAACTACTTTTACCGTAAAAGGTGTTCTCCGTATTTCAAAATGGAAATTGAAAGAAATTGCTTTTTTAGTTTATTTTAATTGATTACACCACAATTTATGTTGAATTTTAAAGATTTTTTCTTATCCTTTTTATAGAGTAAAAGCTGTCGTGTTATACACTATAAAGTTATCATTTCGGCCAAATTATTTAACAAAGCATGTTAAAGGTAACGAACGACCTAGTTGTCAGCAATAGGAAGCGGAGTAAATTTTTTTTTTAAATTTTGTAGATTTATTATTGATTGCTGCGTGGTATTAATAAAAATTCGTGGCTTTGGCAATTTGTTTCTTCTTCTCAGTTGTTTGAGTATTTGGCACGATGTTCTAACCAACTGAGCTAATGGGCCACTTGTTTGAGTACTTGAAAATAAATTTCGTAACGAAATATGAGTATCTTCATCTAAAGATAACTTGTTTCTGGAATGATTCGCTTCCCTCATGTTAACTGCCAAACTAAATTTAAATATTCGAATTGAAATTTAAGACAGTCAAAGAATTAAGTTACTGTTAGGGGCAGAGACATAGTGCACACAGATTCTGCTAAATTACTATTAAGTGTATATTTAAATGTTTTAATTAAAAAGTATATTGTATTTGTAAATATATTGTATGTAGAATGATCATTCATTGTATATGGCTGCAAGAACAATTATTAAAAATAATATGCACCTGTTTTATGACAATTGTTCAGAAAATTTCATACTTTCAATGTGACGTTCTAATATTTTTACTGAAATAAAAAACTAACTACACTGTATTTTATATTTTTTAATGTCAGACCCTATCTTCGTTCATAAAATACATTATACACAAGAAAATTATTATTAATTAGTAAATCCGTCATTGAATGTCAATGCTTTCTTCTTTCATTCTTGCACCATATTGAAAATAATATATTTTGATTTTATAATTTAGTATGAATGAAATAATTTACTCTGTAAATTACAGAATTTACTACTAGGAATAGAATACTGAACTAAATTTAAGATTAAAATGTTGAATTCAATTTAACTAAATCATATTTACATAAGTACTCATTATCAGATGAACAGATTAAACCTGATAATGTACAGACTGTTATATTCCGTGAATCAATGAAGATATATCAAATGCTTAATCATTTCTAGAATTTCAAACTTAAAGTACATTCATATATATTGAACAAGTCTTCCCTACACCTCATATTGTGTTTGATCAAATGTTATTTAAATATCACCGAATGTTGAACGTTTTTACAGAAATATTGCTATCATAGTTTATATATTTATAAAATATGAAATTCATGAAATTAGTTAATAGATTGTTTAGATTAATAAAAATATGGTATATTGAAGTGATACTTTTTACTATAAATTAGTAATTAATATTAAAAAATTATACCATAAATTTCATCAAAACTTCATTTTTTTCCTTTTTTTAATGTATTTTTACATAATACTTAGTTTTCTTATATTGTAAAAATGCTTGTTTATTTAAATAGATACTTAGAACATATGTTCTCATTATAGCCAAATTTATTTTTTGATAAAACTCTTTACCATAGACTATATAACTTAAATACATTCATTTCCCCAATATAAAGTAGTTTCGCTTGCTTATATAACACTAAATAAAGAATAAATGCATGCATGAATAATTTTATTTAGCGTTACCTGCAAATTACGCTGTTCTAAAAATGAAGTAAACTTTAAGATTAAAATTTTTGACATTGTAAAAATATTTGTGCAGAAATGAATATGCGTTGAAATGCAAATTTAGTTGTAATTACAAATTCTAATTTTCAGTAAAACAGCTAGTTAAAAATGTTATTGTGAAAAAACACTTATTTTCAATTTAAACAAATAAAATGTTTTCTAAACACATATATTGATCTTAAACAGGCAAGGATGAAAATAAATTTTCTCTCTCTTTTTATCTTACTTCATTATATTGTATATTATTTGAAAAATTAATGATGGAAAAGAACAAAAAAAAAAACAATGACAGGGATTCTTGCATTAGATTATTGTTATTCAGATATTTTTATAAAAATAATTTTTTTCTCTCCCCCCCTCTCTCTCTCTGAAGAACTAAAAATATCTGTATCAATATATCTACTTAATTTTCCTGATTATTTTTCGTTCCACTTAAATATTAAATTGATTTTAAACTTTAATGTAATGGGGCTGCATTTTGAAATTCAGTAAACTACAATAATATTAGCATATTAACAATGATTTGTATAATTTTTAATATAGTAATATCATATATTAAAAATGCCCATCTCATATTAGCAGTAAATATTTCAAAATAAAATTATCTATATTTCTCATAGGATTTAATATTTTCGTATGTATGTAGATTCATATTACAATATGCCTAAAGATATAATCAGTTACTGATAAATATTCGAAATTATATTTATTGTCACAATATAAAGCAACTATAACAAGACATCGTTATTGATCGATAAATTATATAAACCTAAATATTTTTCAGCAGTTACTAATAATTTCAGAACCAATTTCTCAAACATTTCAGAAGTATAATGTATTAAATGCATAGTGTAAGACATATATCATGCGTTTATTCTAAAAGCAAAATAAATTACATGCACCAATAATTGTATATTATAGCAACTAAACTTAAGCAAATTATACAATTTTAACAAGTTATGAAAACAGAAATTAACTAGACAAATATAGGAATTGACAACTTCATGATCTCTTTTATAATTTTAAATATTATATTACTACAAAGCATGGTAATGATTCAAAAAGTGAAAAAAATAATCACAAATATTCTTGAAGCATGCCGATTTATTAAAATAAAAATTACATATTTAGAAAATATTTTCTGAAGTGCCTTCTTTAGGACAAAAAAACATTTTTTTTCAAAAATTGAACAAATATTAAATGAAGAACGATAAAGTGAAATGAGATTATTTTCTTATAGTAAGCAGATAAAACATATATCCAAAAATAGTTCAAAATATAAAGTCATTGAACAAAATGGACATGAAACATACAATAAACTAAGCGAAAGGAAATGAATTACCAATATGCTCACTTTTTCAAGGGGTGTTGACCACATTTGCGCCAAGTATGGCTTTTCTGCACTGGCTGCAAACTAGACCCTTAATAAATCTACTACAGCTAGAAGCCTATGTTTATTATATATAAAAAATCTTGTCTTTTCACTTTATTGTTCTGCATTTATCATTTTCTCAATATTGCATTTATAAAATTCAATATAACGTATTAAAAGTGTTATATATTTTTCAAAGACAGGCAATTGAAAATCGAATGAACGGACTTGATTTAATAATATTAAAGAACAAATTTATTCTTTTGAAGAATTTTGAGTTATGTATACAATGATTTCCATGTTATTACAATATTTTGGATCAGCGACAAAAATAATACTGTTATATATGAGAATTTACTCATAGAAAATGCAGCAAATACATTTTCAAGGATTTCAACTTGTCGCCAAATCTGTCGTGGCGTATAATTTGGCCAACATAAGATTTTGTCAGGTAAATATGTGCAGTAGCTTTATATACAAAGTTGTATTGCGTGAAAATTTTGCAACAGAAAGAATGTAGAATG
The DNA here is from genome assembly GCA_037975125.1 of Latrodectus hesperus. Classification (NCBI taxonomy): domain Eukaryota; kingdom Metazoa; phylum Arthropoda; class Arachnida; order Araneae; family Theridiidae; genus Latrodectus; species Latrodectus hesperus. Next base: position 19,518,547 of record CM075862.1, on the reverse strand, counting down.
TATTTATTCTTCCTTGTAATATATATATATATGTGTGTGTATATATATATATATATATATATATATATATATTCTTTACCAACATTTTAAGTATTGCTTTTGAAAGTGTATGAAAATGATATTACTTATGTAGCTAAATAAGATTTCAATGTACTCATTTTTGATTGTAATATACTAATTTCAATGAAATTTGGGCGAATTTGGCTTGATATTTTTCTTAAATTATGAATAAAAAAATGTTAAACTACGATATTCAGTCAAGTGAATTATATGAAGCCAGATGCTATAATGATGCTCGTGTGGAAAACTTCAATCTTACATTGGCATATTTAAATGAGATAAGGCACATTTCTAGCTTATCATCTAAGCATATGGTAATAATTGGTGTCATTTTTACCTGGAATCTTAAAATTTCATATATTGTATGCACATATTTCAAAATTGTTATGTAATTGATGAATTTTAATTCTACACAAAATATAGATTTGTGTCTACTATGTAAGCATTTTCTTTAGCATTAATGGTTATTTCCTCCAAAAATAGATATCATTGTAATTGTTGAAACCATCGTGTATGTTTCTACCTTATCTTGGTACTGTGGTTTGTGTGTGCTGTTAATACCGAGACTCTGCCGGAAGGAGTTTCGGCTCCTGACAGGGTCACACAAGCTTGACAGGTTGGAAGGGAGACACCAGACCAAGAGGAATAAACTGGTCCTCCATGTTGGGTGTTGAATGCAGAGCCAATCACTCGGCCTCGTAAAAATGATTAAAAAACATCAAAGAAAAACTTCCGAATTGACTTTCATAGACGACCTGGCGTGAAATCGTATATGAATATAGGAAATTGGAATGTTAGAGCTTTGTATGAAGGAGGTTCACTGAAAAAACTTATTGATTTTTTTATGGAGTGCAAGCTAGATGTACTCGCTGTCCAGGGAATGAGATGAAGAAGAAGTGGAGTAATGGGTAAGTGAAACTGTATCATCTACTGTAGCTGCCATCATAAATTACATCAATTTGGAACTGCTTTATCAACAAAAAATCAGAGATAAAGTTATTAAATTCAAATCAGGTAATGAAAGAATTTGAAGAATGTGAATCAAATGAAGAACGCATAACATTTATCTCATTAGCCCCCCTTCCCCTACAAAGAACAAAGGAGCAAAAATTAAGGACGAATTTGATGACCTTCTTAACAAGACTGTCAAATGATTGGAAACTGACAATTGGTGACTTTAATACTAGGATTGGCTACAATACATAAACACACTTCCTGGAAACGAAAATCTACATGAAGAGACGAGCGTAAGTGGTACCAGACTACTAAACTTTGGCCTTTATTCAAACATTATTGTCGGGATCACATTTTTAAATACAAAAACATACAGAAAATAACATGGATGTCACCAGATTGACAATCACAAAATCAAACAGATGATTTTCTCTTCTCTTCTTCAGTCTTCAAGACGCGCGAACTTATTGTGATGCAAATGTGGGCTCTGACTGCTTTTTATTAGCTTCAAATATAGTACAAATAATACAAAATAAATAGATACTATCATAAAAGAAGAGGTAATGATGACAAAATAATTGACATTGAACAGCTCAAGAAAACTTAGGTAATGAAGCAATACCAAAGAGAATTAAAAAGTAAGATAGAACAGTGAAGATTCCGTAGCAGAATCGTAAACAGATCATAAAAACTGCAAATGGAAAGATAAAACCAGAAATGCAAATAAAGAAATCAAACCACTGGTTTGGTGAAGAGTGGAGTGTCATTATGCTGGAAAAAATGAAGTATAAAAACTTATGATTCAAAAACACTACACTAGAAACACAGAGAAGCGAAGAAGAGCGAATCTATAAGAAGATGAAACGAGAATATAATGGAAAAGTATGTAAAGGCATGAAACTTAAAAAAAGCAGAAGAGAGAATTTACTCGAGATCCCGAGGAAGCTCTAGTTCGATGGTGTGAGCATTTCGTATCGCTACCAATAAGTATAGATAGAAAAGAGGATCTAAACACCGGCAACATGTTGCTAATCATGATCAGTGAGATGGAATAATCGAATATAATATACACTGCTGGACAATTGCTAAGGATGGATCGCAAATTACAATGTAGCATAACATTAAGCGAGACATGAGACCTAGTAGGATAAAATATAGTTGCCACACTGTTCAGACATTAGAATAACAAATATTTATTGTTTTGTAAGTACAAAAGCTGTGAAACATATGAAAGAAAAAATTTTCATTTGTTGCTGCATACGGAAAAATGGAACAATGCATCTAAAAGTCAGCAGGCACCTTGAAGATAGGTATCAGTATGGGATATGTCCACCGTGGAGTATGATGCAACATTCCACACGTCGTATCATACTTTGCACAACATTATCCAGCAGCTTTTGAGTCAAGTTATCCAATTCCTCTGGAAGTGCACGGATAAGGGTGTTCTTGTTTGTCGGAGGATAGTTTCGACCAGCAACTTGCCTACCCAAAGCATCCCACACATTTTCAATGGGGTTTAGATCTGGAGAACGTGATGGCCATACGAGGCGTTGAATACCTTCGCTGTCTAGACAATCCTGAACAGCGAATGTTCGATGACACATTGCGTTGTCGTCCATAAAAACAAATTTATCACTGACAACATCCCGGAAAAGATGAACATGAGGAAGTAGAACTTCCTTAATGTATAGTTGGCCCATCATAGTCCCATTCGCAACCACATGTAGGGGCGTGCGGCAATTGATCATGATGCCGGCCCACATCATGACACTGCATGTCGAATATTGGTCCTTCTCCTGGACGTTTTCTGGACGATAAGCAGTACCACTCTCGCACCAGATCAGTTGGCGTCTACAATCCGATGACAGATTGAAACTACTCTCATCTGAGAATAGTAAGCATTCCCAGTCCTGTTCAGTCCATTTGCGATGCTCATGACACCATTGCAAACGGGCAGTACAATGCTGTCTGGTCAATGGGACACACACAACAGGTCTGCGGGCGTATAGTCCTCCTCCTCTCAAATGTCTGGCAACAACTTTTCGGGAGATCTGCTTTCATGAGGCAGCAAGAAACTGATTTGCCACCTGCTGAGCTGTGGTATGCCTGTTCCTTTTTGCTGATAGAACGATATATCTGTCTTCTGCAGGCGTCGTACTTCTAACACGCCCTCCCCCGTGCCGCCTTCTGTACATTCCAGTAGTTGTAAATGACTTCCACAGCCGTGAAAAAACGCTCGGAGTGAAGTCAAACTCCCTGGCAACACCTGTTATTCTTCGTCCTTCTTCGATCTTTCCAATAATTCGGTCACGCATAAAATTCTCTAAGTGATGTCCGGAAGACATGCCAAAAATTTCAAGTTCTTCTATAAAATTTTTCCTGTAAAACTTTGACTTGAAACAACAACTGTCCACACGCGTCAAAACCTTTAAAGCCCTTATGAACGCTACCACGTGATGTACACACGTGGAAAATAAATTTGCATATGCATACTTCTTACTTTATCCCACACTTATTCTAATTTTCCACATTTTGCTTCCTTTCATTTTGTGGTTGCTGTGGATGATAGTGTTTCCGTCCTTAGCACTTGTCCAGCAGTGTATCTACCGTTTACGACGTGGAAATAGTGATGAAGAATCTAAATAGCAATGAATCTGTAGGACCTGTTGGTATAAAAGTCGAATTTTTTAAAGTCAATGAAGTGACACTAAAAATGGTTGTCTATATTCCTGACATGCTGTGTAATGATGCAGGAACAAATACCCAATGAAAAGAATGAAGCAGCTGTTTGGCCGATATATAAGAAAATAGATATTTAAAATGCAGAAACTACAGGGAAATTGTGCTTTTAAATATTATGTGTAAGATCTTCTTCATCATTCATTTAAAGTGACTGGAGCTCTACATCTCAAAAACCATTGGAAAATACCAATGCGGATTAGAGAAAGGAAAAACTACATCTGATCAATTGCACATTATATGACAGATTCAGGAAAAAAACCAAGGAGCATAATATTGACACTTACCATTAATTTATTGATTTTATAGCTAATGCAATAACACCAACTGAGATAAACTTCTTGAAGCCATGTTGAAGTTTAACATGAAGTTTAAGGATCAGCCGCATAATAATGACTCTCCAAAGAGTTTTGTGCAGAGTTAAATACCTTGTCGAGTCTTTCTGATCCATTTTTCATCGAAAAATATGAGAAAAAATGATTCTCTCTCTTGTCCACTTTTTTACATATCCATAGAAAAGACCATTAAAGTCTGGAGCATTAACACAAATGACACAATACTTCAAAGAACGGTTCTACTACTAGCTTTTGCGGATCACATCAACATAAATGGAAGAACATAATGCTCCCTTATTGATGCTTTTGTTTCATTTCAGAGAGTGGCAAATGAAATGGGACTTGTAAAACTTTCAAGCAAAACCAAGTTCTTGATTGCAACAAACAGGACTCCTGTTCAGTCTCCTCTGAAGATTCTGACCCACTCTTTTGACACTGTAAGTGAGTATAAATACTTAAAAACTCTAATTACAAGTCAAAATATCCAGAAAATTTAAATAAATAATTTAATTTTTAAGGGTGAACAGAAGCTATTACGGCAACAAAAAACAACTCATTTCAACATTTATCACTGTAAGACAAAGTTAAGCATTTATAAAGTTTTAATGCTACCCATTGGTATATATGGATATGGTTGTTGGAATTTCAACAAAACAAAGGATGAAGAACAGTTAATTTTTGAAATAAAAATCATAAGAAAAAATTTTGAAATTGTTAAATAGGGTATTATATGGAGAATCCTATTTAATGATGAGATCTACAAAAATATTATAATTTGGCAGGACAGGCATTATAAGAACAGTCAAAGCTTCACTCTTGAGGTAGCTGGGCTACAGAAAGTTTGATGCTGAGCCTTCCGAAAGGGTGATTTTCTTAAAGATCGAAGCAACAAGATGAAGAGTAGGACCACCCACAAAATGGTTGTATTATTTTAAAAAGTACCTCAAGATATTGGGAGCGAACTGATGGCTGGCCGTCATTCCTGAAAGTGTCAGATAGAGGAGGATTTGCGAGTCACCCTCGGCTTGCAAAAGATTTTAGTGCTTATGAAGAAGAGGATAATCGTTGAAATGAGTCAAATTTAAAAGTGCTGCATTAAGTAGTTAAAAAAAGCTCAATTTATGATTATATTAAAGGCTATTACTTTTATCTTAGCTAATGAATTTGATTAGTGATTGGTATAGTATAATAAAAAATATAGTTTCAAATCCATCTCTCTTTATGTAAAAATGTGCATATACTTACCATTGTAACCTGGCTTGTTGATTATAAGACATAAACAATAAATCTCAGTTTTGAAAAAATGATATTGTTTGAGGTCGATGAATAAAATAAGATTGTAAACATAAATGTATACTTTTTTTAATTTTAGCTGTAATTAAAATAAGTATATATAAGAAGATTGACATAAAAATGCATATTTTCAATATTCAGTTCTGAATTTTCATAATTTTTAAATAAAAATTGTGATACATAATTATATATTGAACACACACAATAATATATATATATATATATATATATATATATATATATATATATATATATATATATATATATATATATATATATATATATATATATATATATATATATATATATATATATATATATTAAATTAATATATTGAAGAATAATACATAGGTTTAATACATAGCAATTTTAAAATTCCAAAAAAAAGTATGTGAGAAAAACATTTCTTGCTCATTAGTTTTCGCAAACATTAGATTAAGTATCAAATAACAAGCTCTTTAAATAATTAGTGAATCTAAGGTTGCTATTTTGCTTGAAATTTTTAATTTTACTTATAATCTCAGAATAGATTTATAAAATATGGAAAATATTGCTTTCAGAATCACATTTAACATTCGTAAATAGTAATTACATTCCAACCTAAATTTTCATTGAAATTCAAGTGTATAATAAGAGAAAAAATAAGCAATACATTTATTTATATATTAAAATATTTTTTTATATCACTCACATATTCAACAGACTATCATCAAATCTCGAAAACTTGTTAATTTTATTAGTTTTACAACTTATTCACACAAAAGTTATTTCTTTAATTTATTTCATATGTCTTTAATGGAAAAATTGAAAATATGATTTGGACAAACTTTTAACATCGAGATTTAAAATTAGTTTACTTTGAAGATAGATAATTGTGTTTTAATGTTTCATAATAATTAAAAATTATTAGTTTTGTTTTACATTATAGAAGAATATATATTTTCCTTTTTATCAAATTATATTACTATATTTCATTAAGTTAAAACATCTAATCATAAAATTAAGAAATATAATATAAATATTAATTATTATCCCTCTTAAAAGCATTCGAATATAGATTATGTGTTTTATAATAATATTTATTCATATAATAGACAGCGCATTTCATCGAAAGAATGCTGGTTACTGTGTCATTTTTTCAAATATGTCATTTGAATAAATGAAATATTACAAATTATCTGTTCTAGGCTTAAAGGTTATTCTTGACAGCTATATTTATGTTTTTAGATCTTTTTCTTAATATTACAGCTTTTATCATAACTTATATATTATTTTCATAAATGCACTTATTTCAATCACTTTTCCTTCTCTTTAATACGAACCAACATTTTTTATTTATGGGTTAGTAAAAAAAATATATCAAACTCTCTCTCTTCTTGAAAATTGAAAAATATTCCCTCAATACAGTTGAGTTATATTTATAAGAACTGCATAACTGACAAAAAATGCCTTGCAGAATCTTTCTCCAAAAACAATTTTAACGTCAGATAACATTGATAACTCAATCGGTCACATATGGAAAAGACAAGCAATTTCAATTTTCACAAGACAAAAATAATTTTATATAGAAAATAAATCAATATGAATTTAATGAATATTTTTTTCTAAAATAATTTAATAAATTAGTTTCAGAGCATTTTTAAATTTTTTCTTGGCAGTATTTTTTATGAGAAGTTTTGAAATGTAATTAAATTTCTTAATGAAATAGAAAAACAATCTTAACACACCGTCAAAACGCATAAAAATGAAACTTACTTTTTTAATGTAAATGACAGTTAGTCATATCGAAATTGTATTATTTTTTTAAAAAAATGACACCTATTCTTATAGTATGATACAAGTTTTACGTTTTACAGATTCACACATAAATAGAAGACAATACTTCTAATTTTGTTGTGAATAATAATATTAACTAAAAATTTTTTCATGTTTTTTAATTGCTTGTTAAATGTATTGTTTCCTGTGTGCTTAAGATAACTTTTATTTTTAGCAAAGGAATTGAAATTTTTCAACTTCATATGTAATTAGTTATTAAGTATTCTGAAAATTAGTACTCAGTTATATGGATATCTAAGTTTTGCAGTTACTCGACAAATAGTGAAAGCTACGCACATGAACATAGCCTGACTTGTGGAAGGTGAACTCATTGTAATTACTACCATTTTTTTCTTAGCTTCATATATAATTAGTTATAAATATTCTGAAAATTTATATTGAATAATAAGTTGCTCGAAATATTATTTTTACCTGAGAAATCTCACAAGCACAGCACATTATTTTGTCGAAATGGTTCCTCTTAACAAATGATTCCACGTGGACACAGATGGATAAGCAGATGATACAACTGAGATTGATGATGCTGGAGGCATATTCAAGCACATTAAGTATTATCTATCCTGTTGTTAATTATTGCGACAATATTTTTAGTGAGATAGTGGCAATTTATCATTTGCGATCGATAAATTAGAAAATTGTTGTTAGTAGTTTTTTTTTTCACTTACGAATTCAAGGTGTAATGAAAACACACTTGTCCATTCCTTTTGAAGTTAATTTAATTAAAGGAGTCAAGGAAAAGCATTCCTTTCCAGTGGATTCCCAACCATTGAGATATTTTTGGAAAAGAACAGTCTGGTAGGCTTGCTAAAGTGAGATATCTTAAGCTGCAAACTATCTTCTTTTGTAAAACCCCAAAGAAATCACTTACAGTTAATTAAAAAAATAATAAAGCATCTTTTTTATAGTGATGCAACTGTGGATAGTGCTCATCAAAAGAAATAAAATCCCAGGTTTCCTACCTCGATATGTTGGAGTTGCTTGCTTTCGTTTGCTTTTCAGACGTGGCTATTTGCAGAGGCTTTCGTATCATATTGAAATCAAGGATTAGGTTTATTATTCTCTGTACCAATAAAGCAATACGGATGATGGCCACTTGAGGCATTGCCCCATTTCCTTAAAACTTCTTAAATACAACCTAAGGACGCTAATTTAAATTTATTTATGCTTCATCATCATTTTATTAGTCAACACATCACCTAATGGGCTCCCATTAAACTGGTAAAGCTCCTTTGAGTTAGGTACAGGGGAGTTCGCTGGTGTCAATGTCAATGTCAATCATCTAATGGCATAGATGAAGGAGACGGGCGTAGGATAAAATATAATAAAAAATTTAATAATTGAAATATTTTGATTCTATTCAAGAAATAGCGCAAGCATAATCCATACTACTTTTTCGGAAAAAAGATTATAAAAAACAGGTGTTAATTTTATTTTCAATATGATAATTTTTATGCTACAGAATTAATAAAATATATGTTGTTAAAGAACTTCATCATTGTGTAATCAGATAATCATGTTACTACATATTTAAGTATACAAATGGAAATGATCTTTGCTAATTAATATTGAAATTATCTTCTACTGCTAAAGACATAGTTTCAGTACAAGACGTAGTTATCGTTTACAATGTATTTTAAATAAGGCATTTGAGCATTTTTCATAAGTACTTTGATAAATACGTTATTTCTTAAAATTTACAACAAAAAAAGTTTTAATCTTAAGAATAATGTGTAACATTTAAGCAATAAAACTTTATTGAGATCAAATGGAATGTAATTATAAAATTTTTAAAGCAGTTTTATCTGTAAATTTAAAGACATAATATTATGAAAAACTAAACATATGTTCTTTTATTTTAAATAGTATTAAATTCATAATTTATTTTGAAACATAGAATAATTTTACCAACATGTTTGAAGTATGTTATATTTGTAATTACGATAATTTTATGCTTTAAAAATGTTTTACTCTGCTGTATTTTAATTACAATGATTCATCATCTAGGAAATTGTGCTTTAAGAAGCAGCATACGTCTATCTTTTGGGGGTAATTAAATTTTATTTTTAAATCCTATTTTTTATTCTAATTTCAATATCAAAAAAACACAAACTTTAAAATTTGTGAATCTCAAATTCATTCATTTTAGAATCATTGGTTTTCGAATTCCTACGCATCATTTACACATAATTTTTATTAATAAGTCCAAATACAAAGAATATTTGAAAACTTTAATATTTCTATGGCTGTATCTTCTGATTCGTTTATAAAAGAGTTAAAAAAATCAATATTAAATAACTACTGATGATAATATAAAATCCAGCCACCTCTTATGAAATAAATTCAGCACGTTAAATGACATAAATTTCGCTTTAATAAGATAAATTATTGACAAACCAGTTCTTTGAGGAGATTAGTTATGCTAAAAAAGGATAAACTCTGATTTTTATACGATAAAACTATCTAATTAAGTTTGACTTTAAGTTTAATAAACTACTTTTTTATACAAAAGAAGAAATACAATGAAAGACAATGTAACTATATTTTATTCTCTAATAAACTTTTTATAATATTCTACAAAGACCTATCTAACCTAACCTAGCAAATTCTAAATGAAAGTATTTGTTTGAAGATATAAATAAATCGTATATTTGAAGATATTCTAAGATATTATGCTTTTACGAGGGACGTGTTTGATTGACATTGATTAAACTAAATTCTTCATCAATTTTTCGACGTGTGGTTTGAAATGAAGGTTGTTCCGTTATTTTAATATACAACACAGATCAATAAGGAAAATTTGTATTTATCATTGTGTTATAAATCATAGATAATGAAAATGATGCTTTGTACTACCTTGTGTACATCACACTGAGATGCTAGTAGTATTCATTGAAGTAATAAAGAATTATTTTAAACTCGACAGCATATTTTGCATAAATAATGATTTAAAATCAAGGCATAAGCTTAATGGAAAGAAAGTGCCACATTAATTTGTTACTACTCTGCGTTTATACTTTACACATCTAAATTGTTAATGAATGCTTAATTTGTTGGAAGAGTTACTAATTAGAAGTCAAAGAGAAATGTTCTTTTATTTAACATTTACTTCAAAATTATTACAATTTTATCGGTGTTGTATTTCCAGAAAAAATAAAATTATAATCTTGTATAACTAAGAACAATAATATGCTTTTAGAATTATTACAGTTGGAAATTATCTTTTTTAGGTTCTTTAAATTATAACAGGGTTTATCAGATGTTGAGTGATCTTTTTACTATTTCAATCTGCATTATTTTTGTACAACTTTCAATTTGTTGAGCTAAGTAATAATATTTTCTTATTAATGCGCATATGATATATGTACATTGTATAAATGTATAAAAATACAAGTATGCTTTGATTCAATAGAGGCAGTGAAGCGCTGACATGAATTTTTCTTACTCCTACAATAAAACCAGATTTCAATATATTGTACTTCCAATTCTTCACGGGTTTCAATTCAGTTATAGGAAACATCCACAGAAAAAAGGAAAGCAAAGCTGATCATTGGTAGGGTAGACATGACATGCTTTAACTTCTTAATCCACAGATGCATTCCTTAGAAATTTCACTAAAGGAATTACAAGAAATTTCAATCAATGCATTCCGTTATTTATGAGAAAATCATATTAAACAAAAAGAAGAATGTTTTTTTGACCATATGAATTGATAATTTTTATGTTACCGATGTCAACATTCCTTGATATATATATATATATATATATATATATATATATATATATATATATATATATATATATATATATATATATATATATATATATATATATATATATATATATATATATATATATATATATATATATATATATATATATATATATATATATATATATATATATATATATATATATATATATATATATATATATATATATATATATATATATATATATATATATACAATACGTACATGCATATATATTTCCTATTTTCTAAATTTTTATGAAATATATTTAATTTATGATTAGTTTTTCCATTTTAACATCTACATAAAAATATTATTTCGAAACAAAATTATTTTTTATAGTTTTTAATATTTTGATATATATTTCATGTTTATTGAATTTTTGAATAACACATCATAAAATAAACAAAATACCAACTCAATCATAAGCACAAATTATATTTAAATGTTATTTTGAAATGCATAAAATTTTCATGAACAAAAAAAAATATTTATTCAAGAGTAGAAATTCAATGTTTAGTTGAGAGCAAGATCAATATAATAATCTGAGGTATTAAATGTAAATTTTTGGGGTAACATTCGAAACTATTGAATAATTCAAATGTTTACATTTTTAACTTAACGGTAAATATTTGTGGAAAATCTTGTTTGAAAAATGTGTTTTGAAAGAAAAAAATTGAATCTAATATGTAGTATTAGCGGTGCAATTTTTATTTCCACAAAATTTTAATTCTAAGTGAAATAAAATTAAATTCTCATCATTTCGTTTAGTATATTCATGTTAATTTAGATTGCTCCTGACAAATCATATTTATAATTTTTTATTTGTGAATTGATTGGTCTATTTTAACAACAGATCATTGTCATTTCATTTTGTCATTGGCAAATATTTTATTTGAAAAAAATCAGGTTCGAAGTTTTTGCGTTTATTAATTGATTTTTCAACCAGATAGAAGCTGCTTTTTTTTAGAAATATTTTATATTTTTTATAAATTCATTTGAAATTTCTAAGCAAAAAGGGAATAAAAGTTTATCAAGTTGAATTTCAGTTACTAATGTTTACTAAGTTATAATAGCAAACAAACTGTCTGTGAAGTATTTAAATAATTTTTCCTAGATACACATCTTAGAATAATATTCTAAATGGAATAAAATATTTGAAAAATGAATTATTTCTTTTTTTAAAATTCATTTCTTTTTTAATATTTCATCAGAACTATAGCAATAAAATAAAGCTTATTTTAATTATTATAGTTATACAATAAAATTATTTTATGCACATTATCATTTTGATACTGTTTAAGTAAAATGAAATCTTTAATATTCAGCATATTAATTTTGAAATCATTGTTATATTTTTAATGCCAATATTAAAAAGTTTAGTAAAATATGCCTTCAATCAGTATCATTTAAATTTGATTTTTGGAAACTGAAATTTAGATGAAAAAATTAACTCGTTATTCATACTTTTCATTTATACTCAATAATTAAATAAACACTTTTCAAAATTAACTTTCGTAACACAAGATAAAGGACATTTTTAGAGAAACAAATTATCATTATTTTTCTTTGTATATATTGCAATTTTTTCTGTCTTCTTGTGAAAGGCTTCTACGAAAACAATAAAATTATTTTTTTAGAAACAACAAAATATACACTAAATAATCCAATTTGAGTTTATTGTCTGTGCGCAAGAATTTGAATATAATTTTAAGTAATTTCCAGAAATAAATTTTTGATATAGCATTTATAATTATCCTTTTTGTAGTGCATGAAAAATAAAATACATCGACAAAGTAAAATGTTTTACATTAATATTAGTAATGCTAAAATTTGGCATTTGAGTAGAATTTTCTCAGTTAGTCAAATGCAGTAACTAAAATCTTTCTTTCGTACATTCACTGACAATTTAACTGAGTAACTCTTCTTAGAAATCTCATTAGGATTAAATATTTAACTCTAACAAATGTATCAGTGATCTGTGGAAAAGAGGATTATGCATACTTAACTCCAAGGAATAAACTAGAATGTTATAGTTATAAATTCCCAATGCATCATGTAGTGAAAAGCATTAGTCTTTATCCACAAACTCCATATCTTTTCTTTACCAACTCTTAGATGAATTCTATTTTCTATGAATGTTATGTACTTTATTAGGTTGATATATTTTTGTTTTATGTGTCTTTTTTCTAGATTAATGGAATTATTTGCTTTCGAGAAATACTTATATTGTAAAAAAATAAAGATGTATTTTGGTGCGTAAAATAAAATGTTGGCTTTAAAAACTAGGTTATAAAAGAAATGCAATTTATTATGTCTAAAAATATCTAATAATTCAAAACAATTTGAAAAAACATATAAAATGCAACTTATAACTCATAAAACACAAATTATATATAAATACATCTACAATAAATATTCCAATTAATTCTAAAAATATTTGCAAAAAAAATATTAGAAGTCAACATTTCTTCAAAGTTTAATATTTCTAAAAATAATATGATTAATTTTAAACTACCAAAATTAGTTTTTAAAAAAAGTCTCATGCATCAAATTTATATTTATCTGAACATAACATTAAGTTGATAAATTTATATAAATTTAATAAATTCATTGAAACAAGATATGTGTTTTCTGAAATCAAATGTTTTAAATTAACTGGTTTGACACATTTAACAATGACAACAAAACTTTTATCAATGTAAAATGTTATAAAATAATATATTTTTCTTATTAATTTATATTTAAATTGTATTTAATACGATTTGGCAATAAAATAATTTTCATTATACGGCTGACAAATGTTTTATTCAAAATGTGCACAAAAGATATGATATCCATAGAATGCTTGCCATTACTAGTTATATTTCTTTCAATTTATTCTAATTTTAAGCTTTAATAATTAATTATTCTTGCTTTGATATCTACACATTAAATCATATGAAAAATTTATATTCAATTTTTGAGACGCTACTTAGAAAACATTCTTGTGAGCATTCATTGAGTGAATATGTCATGATTTTAAATAGTTTTCACATCCAAATATTTATTTTACAAAATTTATTAGTTTATATAAAAATATAAAAAAGCATTAAAAACTTCCCACAGAAACTGTCGACAATTACACGCATGTCCATAAAGTAAGGATAATTCAGAATCATACAGAAATTGAACGAAGATAAAATCTGCAAGCAAGTCTACACTGCTTGCCACCCAAACTGCAGCTTCCAAACAACACCAAGTAAGACAAGAGATATCACAACAAAATTTACTCTAAATATAACATGATGATCAAGTATCATATGATTAAATTTATAGATTTCTGTATAGTGTGGTTCCTGCCAAAATCAGTAGCCAGAATAGCCACCATTGTTGGAAATCACATCTGCCCTATTCCTCGACAATGATTCAAAGAAACTTAGTATATTTTCTTGGTATCAAACCAAGCAGCTTTCATACAGTGCCAAATTTGATCTGGTATGGCAGCTGGGGATGAAATCTGGATCAATCGTTGAGCAACCATGAACCGCATGTTTTCTATCGGTGAAAGATACTGAAGTCGAGCCACCAAGGAAGCAATTCAATCTGGCAATTGATGAAAAACCATTGGACAATGCGTGCCACGTATGGTCACGCATTGTTCTGTTGAAATTTAGCTGTGGGAAAGCCTTGATAATAAGGAAAGACACCTGGCTAAAACACCTCAGAGATGTAGTGCTGGGTGTTTATTGTACCAGCAATGCGTAGTAGAGAAGTGTGAGAGTGATATTTAACACTATCCATTATTATAATACCTTTTGCAGGAGCTGTATGGCGGTGCATAATGCAATTGTTCAGCATTCTCTCTCCATGGTGTCTCCAGACGAAAATGTGACCATCTTAATTTTCAGACAGAAGCGTTATTCGTCAGTAAAGGCAATTTCACTCCATTTTGCCGTCCACATCCTTCTTTCATCGTACCATTGGAGACGGATTAGTCTGTGGTTTTGTTCAAAGGATAAACAATGCAATGGACGTCTTGCGGACAGACCACTCTGCTGTAAACCGCGTCGAATGATACTCACAGACACTGCATGATGAGTTACAGACTGAATGTGCTGTACTAAAGTTCGTGATGTGCTTGAGTGATCCATCACTGTCATGCGCACAATTTGCCTATCTTTACGTGATGCACTGATGTAGATGTGATCGAACAAGTCAGTCCATCGTGCTCTCCTGCATTTAACTATCACATATTTGCATTACAGTTGTTTGGTTATGTCCAACACGACTACCGATTTCATTAAAAGATAATAAACTATCTGGGTAGGTCACTATTCTTCCTTTGTCGAGTTTTGTTTCTCCTTACTCTCCATCTCAATGTTTTTATGTCACCTCTTGATGTGTAAAAAAATGCCTTTTTTCTTATAAATATGATTGAGATCAACATACACGGTAGCACTTTAGGTAAAAACTGTAGGAAAAAATGGCATTTTAGTCACTTAAGTTGCTATTATAATAACTTACAACCACTTACATTAAAAATCGAATATTAATTGCTACTTACATATTAATATCTTTATATAAATTATTTTTCGAAATTGTTTGGGAAATTGTATGTCCAAATAAATATCTAAAAAATTTTTCCAATTAAATAAACTTTTAGTCAGTATGCAAAATTATTTTAAATTTATGAACACATTATGTACCTTATTTACGTAAGTAAAATGATGTTTTCGAAAGCAAAAATGCAAAATAACAAATAAAAAACAATTTCTCAATTGTGAAGAGTCTTTTTATCTTTTATTCAGCTTATCATTATCAATATATATATATATATATAAATATATATATATATATATATATATATATATATATATATATATATATATATATATATATATATATATTATATATATATATATATATATTTATATATATATATATATATATATATATATATATATATATATATACATATATATATATATATATATATATATATATATATATATATATATATATATATATATATATTTATATATATATATATATATATATATATATATATATATATATATATATATATATATATATATATATATATATATATATATATATATATATATATATATATATATATATATATATATATATATATATATATATATATATATATATATATATATATATATATATATACATACATACATACATACATGCATATATGTATATATATAGTAATTTCTGAGAATTCTAAATATACATATTATTTAATCTACCTAAAAAGTGAGCTTATTTTAATTTTATAATAGAAAAACTAAAATATTGCTCATTGTAAAAAATTGAATTTGACACCTAAAATATCATATCTTGGTAAATATCAAACCTGTCACAAACATCTGAAAGAGAAAGATGAAAGTATTACTCACGATTGACATACCCTTACGCATTTTGACATAAATAAATATTGATATATTTTCACTAGATTGGTATTTTCAAAAAGCTTCATGACAGGTATTCTGAAGATTTATGTAAATAAAGTAAGGGATACATAAATCAATAAATATATTAGAAACTATTCAATAAATAAAATTTTTGAGATTTTAATGAATATGATTTATACGTTTATATTGGTTGCTAT
The DNA here is from genome assembly GCA_037975125.1 of Latrodectus hesperus. Lineage (NCBI taxonomy): Eukaryota > Metazoa > Arthropoda > Arachnida > Araneae > Theridiidae > Latrodectus > Latrodectus hesperus. The sequence goes on along the minus strand of CM075862.1, from coordinate 19,501,958 downwards.
AAGCAGATATACACATAGTATATGTATGTTTGATTTCAAAAACCAGATAGCTAATAATATATAAGTTTACCACATATCAACTATAGAAATGATTATAAGTGATGTGCAAATTAAGTAATGTGTCCTGGGAAACATGAATTAAATTAGCATAAGAATTTTTTGGATAAATATGTAATTTTTAATGATCTAATACAATTAATTGAAGTGTTGAGTTATATGGTGCAAGATAAAAGAAATTATGACATAATTTTTTTTTGTTTTTTATTATTATGTTTTGTTTACAATAAAAACTACTTCAAGATTTCCTGCATGCACAAATTATATTTAAATTCTAATCCAATATAATTAATAATATACGTGCAACATAATAGAAACTTTGACATAATTTTTTTGTTTATATTATTATGTTTTGTTTACAATAAAAACTACTTCAAGATTTCCTACATGCACAAAATATATTTAAATGTATAAATTTGCAGAAATTGTTGGCTGAAGCAGTATCAATTTAAGCAGCTGAGGATTTAATACTTAAAAGGAAACACATCCAAATAGGTAACCCAACCATGCAGTATTTATAATTCACAACAAAGTATTATTCCCAAAAGATATCACTGTTTGCATTAATATTGTGCTCTATATGTGTATATATATTTCAAACCAATATCCAAATTCGTTTCAATGATAATTACAATCCATTCAGGTTTATGAGTCTGATACCAAGAAATTATTCAATATTACATTTCGAATCATTGCTTAGGTTAATTGCCAAGACAAGATATCAGAATTCTCTCAAGGGTAATTTTAAATTCTATATTTATGATCGAAATATATTTTTAAATAACTGAAAAGATGCATTATATGTTTTCTCATTTTTTTAGGATTTGTAAAGCTGATGGTTTTTATTAAAAGTTAAATTATTACCACGTTAAATTAGACTATTATATATATATATATATTGCTTCAAAAAGTAAGACAATAGGTTTTTTCAAATAAGAGAAGGGCTTTGAATTTTTACAAAATAATTTTATTAAAAAATTTCTCAACTTTCATCTACAATCAGATAACAATATCTGTAAGACGACAATAAAATCTACATGCCTATTACAATTAAAAATTAGTTTCAATCACATCATATGATGTGAAGAAAAATACAAGGGCAATTCTAAATAATGAAAATAAAAGTTTTGTTAATAAGGAATTCTTCTGATATTTGCTTTAACTGCTTCAAAGATTATATTTTTCCATTGAAACATATTAGTCATGAATTTCAGTTTGACAAAAAATGTCCGAAACACAATTCAAAGCTTCTCAAAGTTTGACCAAGGATTCATATCGTTTGCCTCTGGCCCGAAAAATTACTGACAGTACCTATATTTTTAACAATACTTAACGCTGGACATTTATCAGACTATAACAAAACTCAATAAATATTTGTTTCAAATCAATTTTTAAAGTCATTGGCCGTGTGAATAAATGCTAAGCATTGCTGAAATATAAAACTTTTACCACCAAGCTCTTTGACATAGGAAAGAAGCTCTGAATTTAAAATTTGAATATAATCGATATATTTCTGTCCTATAATTAGATACACTAGATTAGTCTTTCCAACATAACCAATACCTATGCGAACCAGTAATTTACCAACTCCCTATCTGTCTAGATGAATAAGTTTTTTCTTGTGTATCCAGGTAATGCCATCTATATTGATAACCATCTGGAGCATCTAAATTGATTTTTTTCATTAGATAAAAATAACTTAGTCCATTCGGAGTTCCAAAACTTGTATTTTGTCCCACTGTAGTCGGTGCTCAGTGTGTCTTTTTTTTAAATTTTAGATGGTGCTTTTTTTTCTTTAATATGAGCACTCTCCATCTTTTTGCTTAGTTGTAATGTGTTCTTCTTCTTACATGTATGGTAAGCTTAGTCTCCGGCTTTTTCAATGCTTATATTCGTTTTTCAAGTTCCTTAAGGAATTTCGTTTGATCATGTGGAGTGATCAGTTTTTTGGTTCTACCTGTCTTTGTTTGTCTCTAACTCTTTGGATTTTTCAAGAAGTTAGATTTTCAAGTTGGCATTTTTGAAATTCATTTAAAGGTTCCACCTCTTAAGTATTTTAATTGTAAAAAATTGAGGATTTTCTTTAACAAAATATATTTTTTTTTGAAGAAAAACATTGTTTCCAATACATAAAACTGCAACAGGTTTCAAGATGAGAATATTTTATTCGCTGACCAAAAATCCTTAAGTACTATTTTATAATATTTTTGTGGTAGATAAAACTCATTCACAGAAAATAGATTAAAAAATAGTTTAAAATACAAAAAAATTTACATTAATGGGCTAATATATAAAGCACAATTTATAAAACATGAGGGTACTTCAACTTTTTTTCGCAGTGTATATAAATATTATTTGTGTATAAATCTTGATATCTATAAAAGAGGCATTCTTAAAAAATAATATATTAATATTTCCCAACCAAAATAGTCAGTTTTTATTAATAAATTATATATGTCCTTTAATATTAAGTTTTATAATGTAAAACAAGTTTTAAGAAATGCACACAAATTTAAGCAAGAAGGAATTCTCAATTTTTTTTTTAATTTTTAAAACTTAACCAGACTTAAAACTATTAACATTAATTTTTTAATAAAAGTGATTGTAGTTTTGAACTAGAGCCAATTATTTACTGCTTAATTATGTACAGTAAAATTATTTAATTTATATGGTATAGGAGTTACGCAAATCTGAAATTCAGAGGAGGCTGAAAAGAATTAGACTTTGTACAAATGAATTTAGTTTAAAATATTCAAGAATCTACAATCAAATGGTTTTAGGAGCTTTATATCAAGTTATGTCAATTATTGATTGCTAATATTTAAATAACAAAGGCTAAACTTGTTGACAGATTACAAATTTATGTAATAAAAATTGTTATAAATTTGAAGTATTAATTAAACATCTACTTGAGTTTTGAAAAATGATTCAATGTCTTCCCCCATTAAGAAGGCCTTTTTAATAATTATATTCCTTATTTAATAGCCATTTAAATTGCAATGATTGCATAGTTGAATAATAATATAATATTAATAACACTTTTAACTTTTCCTATATAAAGTAGATTTCCGTTATGTTGTAAAACTCAATACGTGATATCTTAAATTTGAAAAGTCTAACAAAACGTTGATTTTACAATTTAAGCTTCAATGAAAACATAAGCATTGAAAATACCACTCATAAAAATGCTAGTAATGCTTAGCTTCAGTATTAAAAAATTTTTTTATCAAAAAAATTTTAACTGTAGATTTGTTCTTTTCTTTCATGGAAATTGTTTCTTTCAATGAAATATATTATTTTAACATATATTATTTAAAAATTATATAAAATATATTATTTAGTAATTATGTATAGTAATTAATATTTTAAATTTGTGTTATGATATTTTTCTTAAATTTTACAATAAATAAATAAGTAATACCAATATATTTGTTCCTGCGATTTAAAACAAACTTTAAACTAAAGTAAATACATTTTTAACAACGAAATCTTTTTACTAAAAAATAAACAAAAAATTGAAAAAAATAAACAGTTCTTACTTATCCTTACTTATATTTAATTTTTTTATGATTTAAAGTGATTAATTCAGTTATAATCATTTAATTTTTAATTTTTAACTGTTTTAATAAGTTTTAACTGAATCCAATCTTAATATTCAAATATGAAATTAATCATGTAAATAAACACAAATAACTCATTGCATAATCTGCAATTAAATTTTTAAAACAAATGTATGTATACATTTTTAATATGCTTTTAAAATGTAGAATTAAAAGCTTTAATATCGAATTAAACAAAAAAATTCCAAAATTCACTTAAAAACATTTTAATTAATTTCATTGAACATTTAAAAAAGCAACAGAAAATTTGTATAGTTAATGTTTTAATCTTCACGTTGAATTACATACAACAGAAAACGTATTTTTTGTATCAATCTTTTATATAATTTAAAATTCTGAATAATTTTCACAATAGTATAGATACTTTTTCACAAAGTATAAAAATTAAGCAAATATAATTTCCATATAATGGAAAACTAAGATAGTTGAATAGTATGTAAAGAAATGAGAGTTTTTACAAATATAATTTTTATCAATTCGTTTAATCAAACATGAAATAGTTAAGTACTTTGGTCTCATACAAATATTTTTACCAATTATGAACAATTCATCAAAATACTAAAAATATATATTTTTAACATGTATTTAGCTGGTAGAAAGTACTTTAACTATTTTAGAAAAGGCAATATTTAATTTCCATACTCAATTCAAAGATACACAATATTAAGTATTCAAACTAAAATAAATCATGAAAATTTCTTTAGTTATTATATATCACTATTACTTTAATTTCTATGCTTGCTATATAGAAAATTAAGAAAGTGGTTATAAAAATCTTTATTGAATAAAAATACTTTAATTAAATAGTTTTACTTTTTGTAAAACAAAAATCTATATTGTATATTTTAATTATTTTGAATAATGTAAATATTTAAATTTATTCCACATTTTAATATACATAGATTCCGCATTAAATACATCAGTTTTATAATAGAAAATTATTAAAAAACCATTTTTAATAATATACAATAATGCTAGTTATTTATAGGCTTAATGTAAAATTTGCACAATGGATGATGGTAAATATTTAATTCATTAAGAAAGTAACGAATTTAGGTTTAAGTAAACTATTGATTGTCATATTAATATGAATTGACTGATCCGGTGACATATAATGCATTAAAATTCAATAATGATAAGGAGTTATAATGCTTTAAATTTTGTAAGTGGTTAATAGATATTACGTTCAGAATTATTTGCAGTGAAATCAAAATATGTGTTCATAAATGGTAATGGTTTAATTTGATGATAAATGATATTATATTATCTTTATAGAAATTACCTACAGCATAAACTCTAATATTACCATTGTCTTGTAACTAATTAGATTGCAAATTTGATTTCCATATTTAATTTAATTATTTATACCACATTAATACATTGAGAAGGCTTGATTAATCATTATAATTTTAGGTCTGACAAATATATCTATGTGATCTTCGTAAGTTGTAGATATTATTGAAAAGCATTGTTATAAAATGCTAAATAAACAAGAAGTGATCTGTTTTTGCATATTTAACGTTTAAATGTTGTTCTTCGAAAATGGCATTAAATGTTTTATTCCATGCCATTTACAAAACAGTTCGGAGCTATTAATGATTTATTTTTCTGGAAACTTTTGCTCTTTCTTATAAATTTTAGTATTGAAGGTAAAAGGTATTTAACACTTAAGACAAAATAATATCAAATTATTTCATCAATAGAATTTTTATATAGTATAAAAATACATTTACATAAAATATGCACATTTCATAATTCATAAACAAATAAAATAAATATTTCATTATTAAATTTTAACTTTTAACACGTAATTTTCATTGCAAGTTTAAGGTTACAATTTCATAAAATCAATATACAACTTATAAAAGAAATTATGACACTACCTAATTAAGGTTGGGCTATTTGAATATATTACTAATTATTTGTTGCTTTAGCAAATCAGTAACTCGTACTTGTGTAATTATTATTAATTTCTTAAAAAAAAAATTCTATATTTCAAATTAACTTTGCATCTCTCAAAAAAATAAATTTCATCAGAATGTATGTTTAACATTAACTGCTTTTGTTTTACATACATCATAGAATTGCGATCTTTATTTTCATGAAATTAAAAGAGTTTATTATATTGCTGGATTTTAAATACTTATTGTTTTTTTAATAGGTAGATTTTCCTTCTCTCAATTCATCCAGTTATTGATATAACATATAAATTTATGCAGATTCATAATTTGCTAAATTAAAAAGCTTATTGAGGATTGAAACTTTAAGTATGCTTCTTTGTACTTAGTAACATTTTGATTTTCTTTTAAGGACCATAATTTAATTAGTTTAGTCATAATAAACTCACAAGCATTTGCGAAGATGAATGGGATATTATGCATGCTATAAAAGTAATTATAAAAACACACTTTACACCATCATTGAAAACATATGTTATTAGCTTGAGTTATAGGATCATAATAAAATGTATATAAATATACATATTGTAATTTTTTTATTACTTTCCGGTCTTTTGTAATTGATCTATTCATTACCTTGAACTATTATTTTGTAATACATGAAAAAAAGTATATTATATGGAAGTATTTTTAATTCACTGTGATTAATTCTTCATAAAGTATCATCCTTATAAATCTGAAAAAAAAGCTTAATTTTAATATAGAATTAACAAACCGCAATTACTATCATAAATCACTCATGGTATAAATGACCTAATTTAATTAATAGAAATTACAAAAAATTAATGTTTATTTTATCAATTAAAAACATGAATTATGGGAGAATTTATGAAAATTGAGATGTTTTTCAACAAAATGCTTTAACTGTCTCAGAATAGAATGAATACGTGCCATTATCTATGCTTACATGCAATAAATATTAGGATATACTATTTTTTAGAAAAGTAATTGAGATTATTAAGTTGTGAAAAATGCTTTTAATGTAATTAAATCAGTGTAAAATATTTTACGTTAGAGAGATACTACATCAACACATCTATCTCTTGTCATTTAGAATGTTTGAAAATTGCATAGTTTAATAAAGGAATGTTGTTGATTTTATTTTGAATGAGTAATTTTGGAACATAATGAGTTCACTGGTATGCACAAATGTTCAATTGCCAATTTTCAGTGTTAAATTATGAATCAAAGTTTCATTTACATAAATAAAAAAAACTATTGTATATTTTTATCTAAAACTATCACATCAAATATAAATAATTTGCAAGAAAATAATACAAATATGTGTTTTAACTGAAATTAATTGAATTTTTATTTTGCCTTTTTTATCAAGTATCTAAATTTCTTAAAATCTAGAAATGTATCAGCATTTTTAAGTTTTTGATATAATTAATTAGTAAAATAGTTTCAATACACAAACTCATTATAATATATTGTTAAATTTTTCTCAGGTATAAATAGCACTTTTCAAAAGTATATATATTTATGTTATTCGTAAAAACTCAAGTTTCATTTCATCTAGTTGATTTATAAGACTTTTAGTTTCATTATTTTTGTTACGAGCATTTTATAATCAATTAAATAACTGAAAAGTTGACCATTTTACAACACTCTCTGAAAAATAATTTTGGTTTTTAAAATCAAATTTAAAAACATTTAAGATTCGTATTATTTGAAATTTTGGATATTTTAAATTCTAAATTGTAAGTAAGGAATATGAGGATAGAATTTATTTTTTTAAAAATGAGCAATACACTTTTGTTTTTATGTTAAAGAAAACTTGTTTGGTTACTAAAATTGAACACATACATTCACTATAATGACAAATATATATATATATATATATATATATATATATATATATATATATATATATATATATATATATATATATATATATATATATATATATATATATATATATATATATATATATATATATCCAGATAAAATAGCACATTAGTTTGAAGTTCGTCATGTTCTTAGGATAGATAAATAATTACAATTTTATAGTAAAATAATTAATAGGCAACACTGAGAAGTGTATTTGTTTCAATTGGCTATGTATACAAATTGATATACACAAGATATGCCAGCCACCAATACAAACTTGTCTTCATTGCAAGTAGAGTCGTCATTAGTGTCTAAGGTAGATATTAATGACTTCGATTACTAATATTTGGTTGTTTTGATTGTTTGTTGATTTGCATATGATGAATGATTAAATTGGATCATAAAATTTAAAAAGAATTTCAATTCAGTGTAAATAGCCTTGTTTGAGGTGAGAATCAAATTCTTGTGTGTCTGTGTGAGCAGTTAAATTGAAGAACTAACAATTCATCTAACAGTTTGAATCAATTTGTGGTAGATTATGTGCATGGTGAAAGAGCAATTATAGTCCATGTGTTACAATTATTGTTTGTTTAAAACACAGTTCAAATTTCCTTTTGAAGTTATTTAAATAATCCAAGCCTGATATTTAATTCGAATTTTAAGGAAAGTTAAAACTATTTACATATTTACAATAAATTCCTAAAATATGTGGAATATACCTCATCCAAGTATATATTTTTCTAATTCTCCAGTTTCTTTTTATAGAAAAAGAAATACAAATGGCGTAGCAGCGTCACCTAACATCGTGACATTCGTACATTATGTATTACAACAACAAATCAAGTATGTCATCAATATTTCATGCTTGAATAAATTTCATAAAATATTCCAAATTAAATGTATCACCTTTTTTGTGTACAGACTATTTACACCTGAAATCATTATTATGCGAGTCAAGCAGTATGCTGCTAATAAAAGCCCTTATTGCTACTTAATAGTATTGAAAAAAAAATGCCATAGAAATATCACAAACATACCTATGAACTATCGTAGTATATTGAAGGATTATTTAAGATAATCTACAGACAGAGTTTATTGTATAGAGAGGTTTTATGGCAACAATTTGAATGAAAACAAACGATGACTTTGATCTGCAAATATTTGCGATCATACATATGAGATATGTATTAAAATTTAGAATAAAAGGAAAAGATTACCAGAACTAGTATCACTCAAATCATACACTATTCAGTTGTCTTTGATTAATAACAATCTGTTTCCACTAAGTTGTATTAGGATTTGTAAGCAACAGATTCAGACCAAACCCAGAAGTCATTTATAAATAAAACTTTTTTTCTATACTGTATCTAAATTAACTTGGAACAGACAATAAGAACATGATAATGACAAGACCTCTTAACGTCAAGAAGAAGAATTTAGAAGAATTTTGATTTAATCATAACTGTAATTTCTTGTTGTTCAAGGATTTCTTTTTCAACCATTGCGGTGGTTCACATTCCCTTCTCTAATCCATTGTACCGAGATGTCTTACTTCTGCATTATAATTATGATTCACATTTTGTTCTATATATCTGCTTCATTAAGCAGTTAAAATAGAAAATAAGAAGGATACCTTCAGCAAAGAGTTGATCATCATGAGGTTAATTGTAAATTGTTTACATATGAAATAACTTTCTCCGCCACTCTGATGTACTGGTTATACGTATTGTGTTTTGATAATGATTATGTTGTACTTTTCACAGAAAAATGTCAAATTATATAATGAAATGGGACAACTAGCTTTATAAATCAAAGTAGTAATTTAGTAATCAAATACATTCATGTGACTTCCTTTTGCAGAAATGTGAAAAAACAAATGACAAATATAATATTTAATTTTGGAGAATACATCATTTATTTGGATTTATGGATTTCTAAAATATATTACGCTATTGAATACAGATAATTAGCGATTTAATTATCTAATGATAATGTAAAATATCAATGAATGCAAACAATACAATGATCACTTTACTTAACTTTTTTTTTTTTTTTGCATACAATCCTGACTGGAATGGGGATTCTAAATGTTTAAACGTGTTTATCAAACAAGTAATTAAAGTAAATATAAAAGTTTAGTTATTTCATCTGCATTTTCACAGGCAAAAGAATCATAACAAATGTGCCAAGTAAAAACAATAATTTCAGAGTATTTATGATAGCAATAATTTACTAAATAATAAATTCATGGAATCATTTTTACGCATTCAACAATAAATATTTTAATACCACCAAACTGTGCAATTAAACTTATGAAAGAAACAAAAAGAATGTAAGTAAATTATATCCGTATCGATTGCACTGAAACTTAAAATAGAAATTTCTAAAAAAAGGATAAAAAACTAATCGATTAGTGTAAAGCAGTATAATGTTGATTTAAATATTTATCAAAAAATTAATTAAAAGATAGGATATTCACATTATTCAAATAGTGAATTCTAAAATATTTTGTAGCTGATTCCTTTAAAAATTATAATATGACGGTATACATCATTATGTTTCATTTCCAAGTTAGAAGAGTCAGATTTATTGAATAATAATATTCGTAACAAGTTATTAATTGTTTAAATCCATCTGAACGAAAATTAACAACATTTTTATCATTTCATAGTCAGTTTATCTTAAGAAAATTATTTTCTGCAGACTTCTGACTTATATTAGTCACACATAAAGTTGATCAACCAAATAAAAAAAGGAAAATAATGTAGAAAGTCAAAGTAAAATATTATGCAAATTTACGCTTTTAGTAAAAATTAAGAATTCTAGTACATTTGTAAGGTTTAAATTCAAAGTTGTAGTATGGATTTAGTGCCAAAATATTCAAAATACATTATAAATTGCATACATTTTATTGTAGATGGTGTGCTAAATTATTGTTGGAAACTGTGCTACGAAAACTGAAAGGCTGAGAAACACTGAAGTATAACATAAAACGACATTATCAAATAACTAATATAATCAAATTAAGTAATTCTCAATACTTTTATTTAAGTCTTAATATAGTCAGCTTACTTAATGATTTGTTTACAAATTTTATTTAAAAATACAAACCTATAGCATACAAAATATATGTAAAGTAGGTTATTTCTACATGATAGTTGTAAGTGTACAAATATTTCTATGATTATTAATATTTCTTTCAGTTAATATTAAAAATAACGTAGACAATGCAACTCATGTTAGAAAAATTAGCATAGAATAATATTTTTGCGCATGAAATACTGTTCATGTTTATATATGTGCATTCATTTTTCACTTTGTTTTTGTCGTCATACATGATATCGTAATGCATTTTATGAAACTCTTCTTTTAATATTTTTAATATGCATTATCAATAAGAATATTCTGAATATTAAAAAAAATAAATAACATTTTGTAAGTTAGTCATTGCATGATAAATATTTCATTAGAAGTGGATTTTTAATCATTATAATACTCACTTCTCTCCAACTAAATCTTATATTATATTGCAACTCTTACGATAATTGTTTCGTGGTAATTTTGTGAGAAATTATAATAAGAAATGTACTTTCAAATATCTTATTTTGTTTTGTATACAGAATATTTGTGGTAAATATCTGACATGGTAATATAGTCGCACAATACATTTACAAGTGAGATTTGATTAACATAATAGATTTTAATTATAATTTTGTAATCAACACGCAATTTAAACATTGATAGGTTCTCTGTTAACATTAATATTCTATCCTAAATATGGCTCTTTTTGAACATGTCGTGTTAGTGTTGTTACTTATGACACTTGGACAAGCCAACCTCGCAAGCTGACGGCTATGCAAAATTAAGTCAGAAGGGTGCATCGTTTACTTAATCAGAGCACTACAAAGGTGAAAGTATGACATTGCTATAAGGCAAATCCGATAGATGGCCCAACAAGAGGATCCTCTCCATCAGCTCTGATTTTGATCAGGGGGATTTTCTCCAGACGATTACATCCATGATAACTGTTCAACGACAGACAATAGGACTTTATATTCCATAAATTTAACGAGCAAGTATATCAGATGTCCTTGGTAGGTCTTTTTGGTGGCATTGGGAATGGAACCTAGCCCTTCCGGACAGAAGATTGATGAGCTAACCATTAGGCTACCACGGCCCTTGGATATGTCATTTCTATGTGCATCAAGATAATTCACTCGCTGATGTTTCATGAACGAACTCAATGTATTGGGAAGCAAGTTTGACTCATACGAGCAATTGCTGAATTGCAACAACTGATCCAGAAACTTTTGCCCAATATTATTCCTAAAAGTAGTATAGGTAACAAAATTAAAAGATATACTACATGATACTTTATTGCTTTAATGAAATCGTTGTTTTCATGGCACTAAACTGTTTATGATTTTAAAGTATACAAATGTGTTGAATAGGAAAGAAATTATAGTTTCAATAAAAATACCATTACAATTTTTATCATTCTTTTCAATTTTAAATCTTTTCATTCATTGAATTTTTAAATTATCAAGTAAGTTTCGAAAGCAGTTTAAAAAATTCCTATTTAGAAGCTTTATTTTATTTCTATATTTCTTAATGAAATATCCAAAAAGTTAATCTATTTTATGTACTCTCTTTTTTCTAATAGAATTTACTTTATATTTAATACAATATGTACTTAAATACATATTGTATTGAATATAAATTAAATTGTAAAAATAGATATTAAAGAATTGTACTTTTTAAATTAATTTTAATTTCGTGAGCGAGGATTTAAGCAATTAGGTATGTATCATTAAATACAACGTACGAAGAAATTATTTTCATATGCAAGCTACATCATGTATATTTATGTGTAATGGATAAATATATCATATAATCCTTTATAATCCTTATTTATTTGAATTAAGTAATTTTCAATAAAAAAAAATCTGTGAATTGATTTGGCCCCACGTCACAAATATTTCCGCACAAACGAACTTAAAACAAAATATAAATTCATTGATGTCTAAGTGCAAATAGGCGAATGAATGCTTGTTTTCAGAGCACCATTTTTATATGCTACACAAAGAGGGCTTCCACTTCTAATATTACCAACCTGTATGCTATTCTTTCTAGATCTTTTTAGAGTCACTCAGAAATGGATTATGTAATATGAATCAGAAACAGTATGATATAATTTCAAATGTCAATGTTTTTTTACAAATATACAAAAGTTTTAATTTGTTGTTAAACCATATTGGAGCAATATTTTTTATCTAACAATATTGGAGATCTCAGAAAGCCTAATTCAGATGAGTAAATTATTATATTTTAAAGATAGGTTTGGTGTGAAAATATTCAAAATGAGTGCAACATAAATTAAATCAGAAGAATTTTATTGGTCAAGCAATCAAATGTCTATGTCAGTTTATTCGGAAAAAATTCGAGCCCTCCATGTACCAGATGATAACTGTGAATGAAAAGTTAATTACTTATGAAAACATAAGGACAAAATTACATTGTGTTGAAACCCTAGCCCTTAAAACTCTACAACAAATTAAGTTTAACGCTGTATAAGAGAATAATGTGCATTTTATGGCACATTTGAGGACCAATATTTCATGAGCATTAAAAATTGGAGGAAAGGCTCATTTTGGAAAAGTATTGTCTAGATCAGGGCTTCTTAAACTATGGGTCGCGACCCCATTTGGGGTCGCGTAGCAAAATTCTGGGGTCGCGAGAGATAAAAATACAATTTAACAGAAAATGTTTTTTAACTTGTAAAATTATTGTTATAAAGATAAAATAACAATTATCGTAGATAAATATATCATAAAATCTTGTAGTTCTGAATTCTGGATCGGAACTAGAACTGAATTTCCCACAATCGCTGATATGGCGTAAAATGCACTTCTGCCATTCAACACCACATATTTATGTGAAGTTACTTTCTCAGCTTTAACACATATTAAATCCCAATATCGTTCAGCGTTAAAAAATGTTGAAGAGGTCTTACGTCCAGCAGTTTCAAACAGTCCACCAAGATTTGATTTGTTATGCAATAAAAAACAGGCACATCCATCTCATTAAATTTTTAACTTATACTTTAATTTAATACTTACCACGCAATTACTTGAATATATTCGAGAGAATTAAGACGGTCAGAATCCACTTTTATTTTTGAAACTATAATAAATACAATTTTATAATTTTTTGTGCAATTTTTAATTTTAGATTTTTGTATGTTTCAAAACGAATTCTAAACTTATATATTTTTATATGTACATTGTTACCTAATAAATAAATCATCAAAAAGTATTAATTTATTTTTCTTTTATATTTGTATGGGGTCGTCAAGAAACTCGCAGTCATAAATGGGGTCGTGAATTACAAAAGTTTAAGAAGCCCTGGTCTAGATAATTCAATGTTCAAAAAAAGAGGCCAATAAAAGAGTTCACCTAAAAATTGCAGAACTAGGCTGAGAAATTATGTCCCATACACCATATTTCCAGGATTTATCACACTCCAACTATAATTTGTTTTCATCCTTACAGAATTTTTAAAGGGTAAAAAAATTCACAAATGGAAAAGATGTTAATCCAGTACTATTTCCAATTTTCGCATGAAAAAGTGAAACTGTTTTCAAAAATGAAGTATACAAATTGCCCTCGCACTTGCAAGAAATGCTAAATAATAGTGTCAATTATGCTAATTAATAAAATTTATTGACGTAACGAAAAATTTGTATTTTGTTTTACAAAAAGGGACATAATAAATAAAAATAAAATAAAATTTTATCAAAATAAATTTGTTTATATCGTAAATATAAAAAACCAAAGACATTTTAAGCATGTCAAAGTCTCCATTCTTTCTATTTTTAGAAATCTCAATGGCCTGGTTGCGAAAGAAAATCTTCTATCAACCGGAAACACTCCGAAGAATCTAACCGAAGATAAGTTTTGTTCATTATTTGCTGGTGATGCATCAAAAATAAATCATAGTCGTATTTTTCCCCAAATAAATCCACAGTAGTAAATTTCTTCAAATAATTCTTCTAAGTTGCTATAAAAATCTGATTTGCTACATTAAAAGTTCAAATTGCATTCATAGTTAATTTTTATACATACATAATTATTTCATGGATGAAAGTGCAATGTGTCTTACATCTATTATTCAAATCAAGTGTATAAGCTTTCTGAAAAAATGTCTAAATATACCTTACGTTTTGAAATCTTAATGCACTGTTTTGGCAAAAAACCTTGTTTTCACATCTTTCCCTTCTAAGTTCCTCTCTCTACAACTATGAGAAGTAATATAATTAACCTCTATAAAGTAATCAGTCACGTACGACGTCCTTTTACCTGCACCAATCAACGAATCATTTATGTGTAACAATAACAAGGTCATAATGCATTCCCTATGCCATTTAATCACTTAAGGAAGATTGATGATTTCTGGGACATGCACTTTAACAATACCGACGGAGAAACGTAGTACTTGCACATTTGTGAATCTATGCTTAGAGATGCCTGTTCCTTTATAACTCCATTTATGTGGATTGCACTTAGGCAAAGGCAATTTTGACGTTACCTTTGTAGTGTTAAGATGGGTATTAATCAAGCAAAATTATTTGAATGGAATTATAATTTTACCACATTGTATTCATACAGTATAAACTTAAAGCTGCCATCAAAATACGAAGCATTTTATATTAACTTAAAATTATTACTTTAAAATTGAATTAATTTAATATTTGACATAATTTTTTTGATTTATCTTAAAATACGACTAATAATTCTAGCATATAAATTATCTGAATTGTTGAAAAATGTAAGTGTTTATCAAAAGTGATGAGTGAAATTTTTTATTTGATTTTAATACTGTCAAATAACTTGCAAATGGTTGTTATGATATTTGTTTTTTTAATTATCTACATTTCATGTTTTTTATATTGCTGTAATATTTGGGCGAAATGTATTTCCTTAGTTTTAAACAAATATCATTTTCTGTGATATTAATTTTTTAAAAAATGACGTATATTTTGAAAAGTTAATAAAAACAAAATGTTTCTTTTCTAAATTGACACATTTATACTTTAAAATGTGTTTATAAAATTGAATGTTACATTTAAATATAAAAATGAGCAACCTATATTTGAATATTGTATATTAAATTATGTATTTTTTTTCAAAATCAATATTTAATAAAAGCAACACTAACGTAGAATATTGGTAAGAAAAATATCACATACATGTATAATTTTATTTATAAAATTTATACTTTCAAAAGTTTTTATTTTCTTCTTTGAATCATCAAAAAAATTACATTTATTTATTTTTTTGTTGAAAAACATGTATCTAAATTTCTTCTTTTTGCTTAGTTTGCACTGTAAAACAAAGAATAATCTTATGCATTTGTCAAACTAAAAATTTGTATCAATATTTCATAAATTTTCTTATTAAAAAATCATTATTTCAATTTTCTACTTCTAAGCTTTAAGATTTTCAACATTACTTACACGCAGATAATTTTTCAGCGTTTACTTTGCCTAGTTTGTACTGCGTACAAGGCAGCCTAACTATCTGAAACCTTCTTAAAGTACATTAATGCATATCAAATAAATTACCTTCGAGTAGGAATTCTTCATAAGCATTTACGTATCATATAAGAGTTAACTCGAAAAGATCTCAAGCACTCAACATGATAGAAGTACATGCAAATGATAAAATGCTAACTTATACCTTCCTTGCGCAGCTGAATCCTGGACTATTTGTCTGAAAAATCACTATCCCACGAATACATCATAGTGAGTATTCAGCTTAAAATTAAAAATTATATAACGCATAATCTCGTTATTAAACACAAATTGTGTACATTAATTTCATGTTATTTCCGGAGATTTATGAAATTCCATATATCATTTTGTGTCTCTCTCTTATAATTCCTTGAATTTTATGATGTCTCGAGAGGAGATAAAAACTTCCGGCAACTTAGATCAAATCGCTGAAAAACAACGATACTTTTTCTTTCAAGTCCAGAGATTTAGATAGGCAAGATGTAAAATTCAGTTTGTGCAGTTAGGAATTGCCCTAAAGATTACGGGATTACATCGTGTTGTTTTCACCAGACAGAATAAGATCTGAGACAGCAGAGTTGTCTCAGATCTTATTTTAAAGTCACTGACAGAGAAACTACTCAGTATACTCAGAGCCCAACTCTGTTCCCAATATCCCTACTTTGAAGAAAAATGACTCTGAGATCTCATTTCTGGAATATAATAAACTTAAGTCCATATTCTCACAGATTTTTCCTAGCAACGTGCGTTTTAGTTTGTTTGTCGCTCAACGGTCATTTTTTGCACACGAGGGCTAATTAAACCGGGACCTACGGTTTAAAGTGGATTCTGAACCACTACAAACATCCATGTCCAAGGTGGCATTCTGGTGAACCGAAGGCGAGAGCGTTAACCATCCTAACAACGTGTGGCATATGCTTGCTACATATGATGACAATATGGATTAATTTGCAAAAATGATGAATTTAATTATGACAGCTGAATGAAATACGTCATCATTTTAAGTAGTTAAAACAGCAGATACCGCAAAAAAATTTCATGGATATTTTGTCTCGTCTTTCTCACCTTGAACGTTCCAATCGCCGTTCAGTCTGCAGAGATTCCAGAAACCATGGCTAGTTCCATCAACGTTTCAAGAAATGCGCAAAGAAGTGTACTAAGCCATGTTTCTTTCAGAAGGAAAACTGGAATGGCCGTCATACGAATACGTCCATCACTCGAACCAGTGAGTAGCAGTGAAGTTGTGATTTGAATAGATTGTATTACTTATGAAAAATCAACTAAAGAGATATGATGAAAGAGAGCTCACAATATTAACTAGAGAACAGGCCAGTTTTTTTTAATCAAGGCGTTTGTCTCAGAACAATAGTAGTCATGAAAGAGTTAAAATATCTTATTGACATATGAATGTGCATCATCACTTCTTCATAAGTACAAAAGCTTTTTGCAGGCTAAATTTGATTTGCAGATCCTCTTAAACCTGACCCTGTCAGGAGCGATGGCCCACAATTGGTTGACTCCCAATATCTTGAGGTCATTTTCAACATCATCCATCCATAATGTGGGTGGTCATTCTTTTCTTGTTCCTTCGATCTTTAAGAAGGTTACCTTTTTCGTTAGTTCAGCATCAGGCTTTATGTAAAGATGGCCCAGGCATCTGATGCGTAAGCAGTAATGGAATGGCACCTCCAGATAAATCCTATCCAGGACATTTTGATGGTAGTGGAAAATATTTTTAACTATAGATATGAAAAACTTAATACTAGATCCCAATATACTAGAAATACATTCCTCAGGTATCTGATACTTCACCGTTTGGACTTTTTGAGATTCTCTACATGTCATTTGACTTTTTCAATGATCAAATATCACTGAAACGTTCAAGAGATTCGTCTATTTAGTATTGACAGATTGAAGTCTTGTGTACCGTATTTTGATAAACGTCTGTACTATCTTAAACAAGCGTTACAGTGATTTGTAAATTATGGTATGGCTCTCAAAGCCTTGATGTGTGTTTTGCGAAAACCATCTGTATAATGTGTTTTACATATTGTGTCATCAAAGGATATTTCTGCACTACCAGAGAGATTTGAAGCCATTTTGGATTTCCTGAAACCATAAACCATAGAAGATTTGTACTCCATGTTGCTAGAACACAGACAGCACTGAATTCCTACGAAAATGTTACCAAAAAGAATAACCGAACAATCATCAACTGTTCAGAAGAGGCTCTTGCAGGATTTGAGAAGTACAAAAATGATCTTGAAAATGAAAATGTTCTAGTGCAGCAATGGGTTTCCAGATTCGGCACACCCTTACAAATTCATTCTGATCAAGGGACAAACTTCACCTCTGTTGTGTTTAAAGGAATGTGTCAAATTCTCGGAATAGACAAGACGCAGACCACGCCACTACACCCACAATCGGATGGCATGGTAGAGATGTTTAACAGAACCATCTTGAATAACCTTTCACTTATGGTTTCCAGAAATCAGCAAGATTGGGATTTGAAGCTACCGCTGTTTCTGCTTGCATATCGCAGTGCTGTCCATGAGACTACCGGATATACTCCTTCACAGATGCTCTTTGGTCGCGAACTTCGTCTCCCTTGTGATCTTCAGTTTGGTCGTCCACCGGATACATCTTCATCGCCAGAGGAATACCTTCGAGACCTTCAGGCACGTCTTGAAGATGTCCATAACTTCGCTCGAGACCAAATCAACCTGACGACCGAAAGAATGAAGACAAGGTATGACACAAGAGCGACAGGACATGAATTTCAAGAAGGTGACAAAGTTTGGTTGTGGAACCCGATTCGACGTAAATGACTGTCTCCAAAGTTGCATGCCAACTGGGAAGGTCCCTACACAGTCCTAAAAAGACTGAACGACGTCGTGGTTCGTATAAGAAAATCATCTTCTTCAAAACCAAAGGTAGTACATTATGATAGATTAGCTCCTTATCGTAATGTAGAGTAAAATTTAGTAGACCATGGTCTCTTTGTAAATAGTATAGATAATTTTAATCTTTTCTATTTTCTTGTATTTTTAGTTGCTTGTGTATGTAATGTGCTCTGTATCCTCTTGAAATGTAAATTTTTTATATTAAATTTGGCCTCCTATCAGGGGATTGTACTGCCCGGGACGTGCAGTCCTTGAGAGGGGGCAATGTTACCAATTTATAAATAATGATTATATTTGTCTTAAAATATCTCAGACAGATCGGAAATTCTCACATTTTGTTCAAAAGTTGCGGTATTTAGACGTGTTGTAGTTTAAAAGCGGATTTCCTAATGATTTGGCGACTTGGCGACAGTTGGCGAGATTCTTGGCGACTTGGCGACGGTTGGCGAGATTCTTGGCGACTTGGCGAGAAATCGATACTTCTGGAAACATCCATCAACTAAGCTCTAGGACCAATATTTTTCGAGATAGCCTAGAAGCTTCCAGAACCTTGGCGAAATTGGTAGATTTCTCCGCCAAGTCAGGTATAAATACCGCAGCCCGACATGGAAGAGTCAGAGTTTTTGTGAAGACAGTCAGTGAGTGAAGACGATTAGTTGTGACTGCTAGTTGTTCTCTGTCTGAGGTATTTGAGACCTGTGATTGGAAGCTATTTCCTATTGTATCTGACGAATTGTAGCTGTATAATTGTGATTGTTAGAGCGGGAATTTCGTTTATCTAGTGAAGTTTTTACGAATAAAAGTCTTGTGTTCATTAAGTGGTCGCTTTATTCAACTCTCAATCAACACGAACCCGTGGAGCTCGGTACAATATATATATATATATATATATATATATATATATATATATATATATATATATATATATATATATATATATATATATATATATATATATGATGTATATATATATATATGATGATGATATATGTATATATGTGATGTGTGTGTGTGTGTATTTATGTATATGTATGCATGAATGTAGAGGTGTTTCTTAATTACTAGAAAATTAAAAGGAAATCCATCACTTGCTTGGCATTGAAAAAATGTTTTTAGCAAATTTAATTATCATTTATATTTAACATAACTATGAAGAATACTATACACAATACTTTACTAATTACTTTATTTGAGTATGTAAAGGAGATCTATAATGTGTTAATTCTACTTTCTCAATAGTCCTGTCAAATATCAGAAATGTTTAATTGCTTGCATTTAACGCACACACGTATGAAAAGATCTATATTTTGTATTTTAAAAAGTAAATAAATATACTTTGAAACACTTGAAAAACACCAAAACATGAAGTTTAACAGAATGAAGTTTGCAATAAAATTTAAAATGTTAACGATAATTATGCAATACAACCTACTTTAATGTTACAATTATACTCATTTATTTTCTTGTGTAATGTATTTTATATCTAATTTATATAAATTTTTAATTTGTTTTCTCCTTTACATCTCAATTTAATAATATTAAATTATTGTTCAAATATTAAACTAAACTGTAGCATAATTCTAAACATATTTAATATTACGAGTGTTTTGAATTTTAACGCATACATTGTAAAAAATTTTGTATCCCCAAGGAAATATTCATAGAAATTATTCACTTAAGGAATATGGTAAATTTATTTAATGAAACATTTTTAATCTTCCTTGAATTTGAAAACTATACTAGATTGTTTTGTAATTAATTCTGAAATTAAATTAGTCAAATACAACATTTTATTTTCATTTGTATAACGTATATTTTTCTTAATTTTTAAATTAATTCACATGAAAGAGAGGAGTCCCTAAAACTCCCAATCTATCCTCTAAATCTTAACAGCAAAAACAGGAGTATACTATGCTCTTTTAGCATGCCTCATACCATGTATTTTAATTAGAATTTTTTTACTAACCAAAATAAACAAACAAGATTTTATGTCATGGGATTCATTATTTTGAGAAGAAATCACAAAAAATATTAAATCAGTTTATACATAAAAATATTTCATAAAAATTGCAAATTTAAAGTTATTAACAAATTAAGGAAGATTGATTTTTAGTAACTACAAGATTTTAAATCTACAAGATATGGATGAAAACCAAGGATGTATTTTGATCTTCAGACATAGATGTCAAAGTGAATAATATAACCAAAGTGATTCTCTTTTAATATATTTTAAAATACATATAGCATTCTATGGAAATAGGATAAGCATTCAATTTTAAGTTATAGAAAAATACACTTTAATTGAGGAATTTTCAAGTATTGTTATATGAAAATACAGGGTGATTATAAAAAAACTTTGCCAACATCTGCACTTCTAGCGTCCATTCTATTTAACCGATCAAGATGATATTTCAAATATAGTTCTTTTGAGATATGCACTCGAGTTTCTGTGAATGGCAACACAGTGGCCCTCGCGGTTACAGTTATAGTGACAGAAACTCGAAATTTTCGAATGGCTACGTCTACCTTTTACCATCGCAAAATGTTCAGCACATGTGAAAACCCTAAATAGCGCTGAAACGGTACCGATATGTCTAAAAACGGACGTGTTCTGCAAACACAAAAAAGAGTTCTGAAAACCGGCCAATAAAACACGATCTGTTCGCATGCAATAAATTTGCATGTGACAGAGTCAAGAAACCAATCACAGAACGCCGGTCGCCAGATATTCAGCGTAGGAAACCTATAAAATACCAAGCGGGTATGCGAAGTCGTCATTCGGGAACTCGCACATGCCGACGATATGAGTCTTCCTAGGAAAGTTCGCGGTGAATTGATCAAACTCTATTATCAAAATGGAATGAACGCTGCGGAAGCCTTGCGTGTGTATCGCCGCAATCATCGACAACGATGCGGCCCATGTACTCTGCAAGCTCTGCGTGATTTAGTGCGGAAATTCGAAGATACAGGCTGCACCTGTGACCAACAGCGCTCCGGACGGCCAACTGTTTCTGAGGACGTTGTCATGGAAGTGCACCATACAGTGACTGCAGGACACACAGAAACCGCAAGAGACATAGCGCGCGTGTTGGATATTCCGAACTCAACGGTCCGCAAGCTCTTGCGCTTGGTACTTCACATGTTTCCCTATCGGTTCCAGCGCGTCCAGATGTTGGAGCCGGGTGACCCACAACAACGTCTGGACTTCGCAAATGCATTTTTGTTACGATATGATGCGGATAACGACTGGCCACTTCGCATACTATGGACGGATGAGGTGCATTTCACCTTAAATGGCAGCATTAACACAAAGAATTGTGTGCACTGGGGAGAGATGAATCCTCATGCTGTGGCGCCAGTACCATTACGCCAAAATGACTGCGTGGTGCGGCATTACAGCTACATTTGTTCTGGGCCCGTTCTTCTTTGAGGAAACGATCCCAGACTGGCCCTGCAATATGTTCTGTAACGGGCCCTCGGTATGCAGCCATGATGAAAAATTATGTCTTACCGGAGTTGCGTCGGCTGAATGCACTCAATGACATTATTTGGATGCAAGATGGCGCACCTCCATATATAGCGAGGTCAGTTAAATGGCTCCTGGATCAGCATTTTGGTGATCGTATCATCTCACGCTATTATCCTTTTCCGTGGCCTGCGCGATCCCCAGATCTGACGCTTATGGATTTCTGGTTTTGGGGCTATCTCAAATCCAGATTTTATCTGTGCAATCCTCAAACATTGTCGGACTTAAAGGATTCTATACGGCGTGAGATTGGAAACATCCCTCGTGCCATGTTGCGTGCAGTGACATTGTCCACCGTCTCCCGCATGCAATGCGTAATTGCCTGTGATGGCACTCATGTGGAAAATGTTTGAAATTAATAAAGATTTTTTTTCTATGTGTTCTCATCATTGAGCAGTGTCTTGTCTCTGTCGTATGCATTATTCCTCCGTGCGCCTTGAAGAACTGTTTGTATGTGTATAACACGTCGGTTTTCGGACATATCGGTACCGTTTCAACGCTATTTAGGATTTTCGCATGTGCTGAACATTTTGCGATGGTAAAACGTATGCGTTGCCATTCGAAAATTTCGAGTTTCTGTCACTATAACTGTAACCGCCAGGGCCACTGTGTTGCCATTCACAGAATCTCGAGCGCATATCTCAAAAGAACTATATATGAAGTATCATCTTGATCGGTTAAATAGAATGGACGCTAGAAGTGCAGATGTTGGCAAAGTTTTTTTATAATCACCCTGTAGTTATAGAAATTTTTGGCACAGTTGCAGTACAATCCAGGATTACAAATTCTGAACTTTTTTTAGCAATGAAGATATGTTATGAAGATAATGTTTTGTGATGTACGTGATGTCATATATACTAGGGTTGTCAAATTTGCATTTTTAGCATAATTTTATAGGTCTCCCTATCTATGATGTAATGAAAACCAGGTTGCTAAATACATAAGAAAATCCGACAAAAATTCACCAAACTCAGAATTTGGCATCCTCAATTAAACGACACCAATGACGAAATTGTTGGACATTGCAATTTTTCGTGTTGTTAGACGAAAATAGATATAGAAATTTTTTTATTACATCACTTGTTAATATTCTGTAGATATAAAATTTACAAAATATGGGTCTAGTTTGAAAAAATATATTTTCATTTTAATAAGTAAAACTATAATTAATATTGTGAAACGTAAATGTTTATTAATAAGATCAAGAAACAAGCAAGTGACTTTTTAATGAAGTTAATTACTTTGATAGAATATTTTTAAATATGGAACATATTATATTTTTAAATTATTTTACATTAATTAATTATTATTA
The DNA here is from genome assembly GCA_037975125.1 of Latrodectus hesperus. Lineage (NCBI taxonomy): Eukaryota > Metazoa > Arthropoda > Arachnida > Araneae > Theridiidae > Latrodectus > Latrodectus hesperus. The sequence continues at coordinate 19,478,177 of CM075862.1, read as the reverse complement.
ATTATTGAATATTTATCAATTGTTATTATTTTAAGCATTAAACTCAACCACATTGAATCCTAAATTGTGTTTAATTAATGAATGCTATTTAAGTAATTATTAATATTTGTTTTGATTTTTTGCTCTGATTTTGTTATTAGACATAAATAAAAACAATCATGAAATAGTTAAATTTTTATTATATTACAGTGTTAAATGGAAGAATAAAATTGAAAAGAAGAGTTTCAAATATCTTCATTCTGTCTTCAGATATTACATTACGAAGTGTCACACAATAAAAAATAGTAGGAAATGCGTTTCGGTTGATAAAAAGTAATATAAAATGAATAATGATATTAACTGTTTTGTTTAAATTTAGAATGTTTTGTAATTATTTGTAAGATAACTCAAAAAAATTATATTGGTAATATTGATATGTATGAAATATAATTAATTTGCTGTTAATTTTACATAAATACGTAATTCAATTCAGTTTTATAATTTTCATGAGAAAACACACAAAAGCTGAATGCTTAAATAAGAATTTCAAAAATAAAAATGCAGCATTTAAGTAATATAGTGATATATTAATATTTTATTGCTATTTTTCCTGTTCTTTTCAAAGTATATTATAATTTTATTCTAATTAAACCTTCATTTCGCAACACAAAATAACTTTTTATTGTTTTTATTTTGATTATCGTACTTTCTTCATGATTTTTTTGTTATTCATATTCGTGAAAACGACATTAAATATAAAGGATAGTAAATATCAAATTTATTTATGTAAACTTTTAATATAGCAATTTGAGTTCCTCACAAACACAAAGTAATGATTCTCTACGGATCTTAAGAAACAAAAATTGTATCTAAGTCATATTATCACAAATCGTTTACCTATAAATATGCTTTTATAGCTACGATTTCCTACGATAAAAATAAAAATGTTATTTTGTTGATATGGAGAAGTATTTATCAGAAAGCTATAAAAATGTGATAAAATTCAATCACACAAATCATTGGGAAAATGATAAAATATTATTTAAAAAATAATGCATAATTTTAATTGTTCTCAAATGTTATGTAAAATGATCGACCATTTCTTAATTTTGTATTAATTTCATTACTCTTTATGCAAATTAGAAAAAATATTTCTAATTTGTAGTTTTTTTTACCTTTCATTACGTAAGCATAAAAGAAATGTAATAGCTACATTAATTTCATATATTTGTAATTTTCCATTTCTTCATTGCTTGATTACTATGGATAATAACTTCTTTTCTGGACTGTCGAATTTCTAATTTTAAAAGATATTTTTAATATACTGCATGAGAGATATACTGTATTAGATATCTAATTTAACTGAATATTATATCTATGAAATTTATATTCTTAGAAACTTTATGAATGTTATATCGCGTTTCATATTCTTATATATTTGATGAAGCAGACGATAGATAATGACTATTAATTATTACTTTTAAAGCAAAGTGCAAAAAGAATTTTTCCTTGTAAAAAGAAGGTTTCTATTGTAATATAAGTTTAGGAAATAAATATTTGAATCATTTTCCATTCATTCAAGCATTGCTTTAGAATTTTCTATTCGAAAAACTGATTATTTAAATATTGTAAGCTGTTTATAAGTTACAAATAAATCTAAAATTTTTTATGTAATTTTTCTTGATTAGTACCAAAGCTATAAAAAGAAATATGATTTAGATAATTCATCAAGATTTATCAATTCATGAACATGTACTGAGGTATACCATCTTTCAATGATAACAACGACAGGTAATTATTTTACAATTTTGATTTCAATGAACCATCACCCACAAAAATGTTAGGTATATTTCAAGCTATCTAAAATGTCACAGACGGATATAAGGTAACGAATAATGAAAACCAATACTGAGTTGCAATAATTATTTCTAAAATATGTCAAACTGTAATATGTAACTGGAATTTTTGTGGCAAATGTAGATGTACGTATAAACATATATTATATCGCATAACTTATAAAATATTATGTAATAAATACCAGTAACACATAAGATTGCTTTTTATTGGACATTTTTACTATAATACTCCAGGCAAAATAGAATACATTTCATTCGTCCATTACTGATTAAGATAATACTCAAAAGTATAATTAAACAACACAATAAATTTTCAAAATCATGGCAAATTGAGAAATATTTGAGATAATTTTCGATTAAACATTCAAATATATTGTTAAATTAATAAGATACGTATTCTTATTATTGAATTTAGGCTTTTAAAACTCATATTCATTTTGTAAAAGAAAATTTAAAACACATTTAAAATCATTAGTGAGATATAGGAAAATTAGTCTTATAGCTCGGTTATCATATATTTATGAAATATCATTCGAAATGTAAACATATTCTGAAATAATTTTAAAACATATATAAATTAATCTTAGGTTTTTCTATACTTTTTCTAATACTCTATACTTTCCCTATACGTTAATTTAAAAGTATCAAGAAAATATAGTGTACTAATAGCATTTTAAGAAGTGATCAAAATTGAATGTTTATTTGTTTTTCTTTCAATTTAATATATATATATATATATATATATATATATATATATATATATATATATATATATATATATATATATATATATATATATATATATATGTCGATGGTCTTTGTACAAGAACGTCCAACATCCGTCAGGTTGCGACAGAGGTATATTATATGGGACCGCACAACAATTGTAATCTAGACTTCTAACAATGATGGATGTTTAATGAAGGAATGTATGTGCTTAACATACATTATCCATGATAGCATATTAGATAAAGCGGAAATGCAAGTTTGAAAGGCTCATAGTACAAAATATCCAATAGCATTTATCTGCTGACAATTATATCTGTGATACTGTTAATAACCTGAAAGATTTATATTAAATGTTAATCTATTGTATCATCTATGTATAAATACGTTGAAAAATTTTAAAACAATAACTGATAATGCGGATAATATGATTTTTAAAACTAAAATAAGAATTAAATTCGAAAAGCATACACATCACAATTTAATATACTAGCATCACAATTTTCAAAATTAACATTAGTGAACTTACTGATTGACATTTTTAAATAAATAAAATAATAAGATAGTATTACAAATAAATATGTTCAAATAAGGAAGTTATAACAACGTATATTCTGTTTTATTACTATTTTATGCCTAACATCAATATGAAGCAAAAAGTGCCAAATCTTTTAGCTGTTATTTATTCACGTACATTAAGAAGAAATTAAAAATACATTTTTAATGCAAAAATGAGAGAGAAAATCTTCAGACACAGACTTCATAAAAGTCAAATTAAATTTTTTACTTTTTTATTAGAACTACTAAAGTATAACAATAATATCCAGAATTTAATGTCATTTAAATATAGAACTGTAAATATATTATTTATTTCGTTTACTATCATTTTTATCGAAACTCCATATTAATTTCAACTTAGAATTATAAAACAATATTCATATTTCTTGAAATATTAATTTACAAATCAACCTTACATTTTTCAAATAATTATCTAAAATTCTATGAATGTAAGGCTTAATATATTACATAAAATATTGTTTCAAATAATTAGAAATTAGTATTTAGAGATTTAATAAAATTTATTGTTTGTAATTTAAATTTTGAAAAATATGTTTTCTCAAGAAGTTTTATTCCATTAAAAATAAGTTCTTAAGCATAACATTGTTTGTTCACGACATTATTAGTATGATTATTATGTATATTTATGTTCATTTCTGTTCACATTTACCTGTTTTTCTTTCTATCTGCTTCTTAAGAGCCTGAAACATAAACCTTAATTTTATAAAAGATTATTTCTTTAATCAATTGATTTTACTTTAATATAACAATTTTGATTCGAAAGAATATGATAGAAGAACATAATTTTGCGAATATATTATAACGATAATTAAATAAACTACAAAGTAATTTATTACATATTTTTTATTTTCAGCGTATATTTTATTATGTTTTGGATGACTCATTAAAAATTAACTGAATACTTCTAGAAAAGAAAATTTCCTTTCATTATTAAACAAACAAAAAACCCTTTTCTTTTCACCATTAATTTTCCTGCCTAAAACTTTATTTTTTGTTAAATGATTATTAATTATAATGAAACTATGAGTTCAAATGATGTAATTATAAAGCATTTAATAGCATAAATTTAATCTTAAAGTAATGCTTCTCAATTAATTATTCCTTGGCCACGCTTTAATTGGAAATAACTGTTAATAATAGGAGTTACATTTTGAATACATATACAACATCATGTACAAAACAATAGTAAATATAAACTATTTCCAGGTAATGTTTGTGTCTCAAAGGATTTATTGTATAACGAATACGTGTAAGGTGCTATATATAAGATATACTAATATTATATTTTAATAATATAAGAATAAAATATATTAATTAAAATACATATTACAAATATTAACTGGGATATATTTTTCAAGGAAACACTTATTTTGTGATCCCAAATTTGATGAAAGATAACTTATGGTGCTATTTATAAAATATAAATAATACCATAAGTTACCTTTCATCAGTTAAGTATTATTTATAAAAATAAAATTACCTTAAAAATATAGATAATTTGTCAGCACTTGATGATATAATTAACTGGATAAATTGTTAAAGAAAATAAACAGGAAATCTTCAGTTTAAAACAAAATATTCAAATGAGGTTATTTCTTGAGTAAAGGGATAAATTTTAAAAAAACCTCTAATCGCATTCTAAAAGTGCTTGTTTTAAAAAATATACAAAAATACTATTAATTAAAAGTTAAAAATAAAAGCTAGTTTAATAAAATACAGTAAATACGAAAATAAAAATAGTTTCAATTAACTTAATATTTGAAATAATACACGTATAATATAATAGAATTTGCATCACAATTTGATTATTTTTTCATTCGTGAGGAAAAAAAATCAAAAATGTATTTATTTTAAATTTAAAAATGTATCACCCCAATAATATATTATCATCATAGATTTTTTAATGCGTGTGTTAATCCTCATTTTAATGAAATCATGAAAAAAATTGATTGTTTATTCAAATAAATTTAATCTTATTTGAAGATATAATTATATACATTATTTTGACATAGGTTTGAATTATTTTCTATATTATAAAATACAAAAATTTGCGAATTTTCGAAACAAAATTATAAGTTTTTTGAATATTAATTTCAGTTTGTTAAATGATCCTAGCTCGGAAACTCCTTCGTAAACCCGGAAGTACCCAAAGATGGATCTCAGCCATTGCTTTGAAACGTGAACTGGATGATTTGACGCCACACAATGGAGATTCTAACATTACAAGCTTTTATAACGCATTTGAGCAGTACTGTAAAGCCTTCTAAATATGTGGTTTACAAATACATCTACGTTTACACGTTGAAAGATAATAAACCTGAAATACATCTACTTACACTAGTTGACAGACGTGCACATGGAAAATATATGCCAGTTTTCCATTTCATGCTATTTAATAGTTATTAATACTTTCTTACAAAAGACATGGTTCTCTTGGCATTGAAGCGTTAGGTGACTGTGAGTTACAGAATTGTATGTTTAACACCTCAAAGCGAAATGCCTAACAGTTGAATGCCATTGGAAGAACAGGTACATCTATCAGCGCATTATTTTTGGAAGGGATTATGAATATTTTAGAGAGACTTTTCAGATTCATATTTTTAGGTGCTTAACATTTCTTGTTTTCCTTGTGATATTTTTATATCATCAATTATATACGAAAAGTCTTCTTAAGAATTAGATTATGAAGATGGTAACACATTTCAGAACATATTTCTTATTGTTAGGCTATGTAAACTGTATTAACAATCATATAGTTTATATTAAATTATTTTTGAAGATAAAAAAGGAATACATTCGTATAAATTTTACTAATTTAAGTTTATGGTAAATTTTACATTTGTAACCATATGTACTTTATTAACGAAGATAATTAACTTTATTATTTGTCAAGTAAAATTTAGTTGCCTTCATATCAACAATGAAAAGTAGTTTTCTGTTTATAGACAAACAAATTTTAAAACCAGAAATCCAAGTACTTTACATTTTAATTTATTCCCTCAGAGTTTTCGATTAAAAAAGTATATATTTAAACAGAATTTGTTCAATATTACTCATATTAGTGTCATGATAATTTTAGAAGGAAGTGTTCTGGTTATTGGAAGGAAATTGCAAATTTAGCTTAATAAGTAACCTAGGCGAAATAATGTAAGTGATTATACAGTTATGGAAATGCATTCCAACATCTAAGTGTTTCCCAATTGAGATAAATATTCTGAAGACATTCGTAATTGTTATGTTTAAGAGTAAAGTAATTTCAGAAATTGCAAGCGCGAAATTAGAAATGTCAAAACATTTATTGATGGCGTTAATAGATTTTAGACAGTAATATAACCTTTAATTCAACGTATTACAATTTGTGAAAGTATTTGTTCCCTTTCCGTTTTATTTGAATTGATTTGACGAACAAAATTGGCTCTAACACATAAACGTGAAACATATTTTTCAAAATATGCTTAAAATAATAATTATTTTTTTAAAAAAAAAACTTTTAAAAATCTCGACATTATAAGAACAGAATAGAACCGTATAATATGAAATCTTTAAATATAAACATTACCATCATCAGATCCTAAACATAAATTTAATGGAACTACATTCTATGGATACGTGATACATTGCAGATCAAAAATTATGCAAAAGAAGAAATTAAATAATATGAAATATTACCAATATTATATTCAATAATTGCAAATACAAAATTTAAATTTTATTATAACACAATGAATATTTCTGTGTGATTATTATAATACCAAGCTAAATTATTATTTATAATGCATTAAGTATTTCTAAGATAATTTCAAATTAGTGTTAAGGATAAGCGTAAAAAATATATTAGTAAGGTGCAGTAAAATCAATTTTTTATATAATAAATCATGCGAGATTCTATATTCTTTATTGCAATGCTTATGACTCCCATGAATCAGTAATAAAAAAAAACAATGCAATATTTCATTTATATAAAAAATAATTTAATGTAGAGAAAATATAGGAAAATTCAATATTTTTTTCTAATCTGAAACCAGTAGATGGATATGCCAAGATTATAGGTAAACCAGCTTTTGAGTAACAATTCCAGATGGTATCACACCACATAACAATAATTGTTTTCTTCATTATTACTAAATAAAAACTTTATAAAATAGTTGATATACTAGAACAGGGATAGGAAACCGATAGCACGTGCCACAAGTAGCATGATGATTTATGATAGCATGATGATATGAAGATTTTGATGGCACGCGCAAAAACAAAATTATTTTTTTAAATTTTTTTAAACAAATAAAATTAAATACTTTTTTACACTTATTTTATAATATATGAATTAAATTTGTAGTACTGAATACCTATCTTATTATGTTAATTACAGCCGGCAAATTATACATTTTATTATTAAAATATCACACGAACTCTCTAAAAGTATATAACGATGGGCAATAGATAAAGATTTTTGGGTATCCAGATTCGCATTCTAATGTTATTGCATGTTTTACATTAGATGATTACAACAAATTACCGTAACAGCGCTTGAATGAGACGACAGACTGCATAAGTCATTTTCAGTAAATCGTCGTCTTTGAAACTTCACAGTGACTTGTTAAAAAATATAACCGTTAATTGTAAATATATATAGTGCTATTTTTAGGTAAATATTTTTACACATTATGTCATATTTTATATTCTGCATCCGTTTGCAAGAACATATTGTGTCACGACTGATATAAATTTAAACCTGTGGCAAACTTAAGGTATTAAAAGTTATTAAACTTATAATTTATTTTACGTATTTTTGAGCAATAAAATAACTTAATAATATGAGAAATTATGTTATCATTAAATCAGTTAAAATGTAGAAATAATAATTAAAATTACTTTGAATTAATATATTATTTTCTTGTGTTGGTAATAATTTTAGTGCTTTAATATGTGACGAAATATGACCTTACAAACAAATGCAGAATAAATATTTAATTTTATAACATTATTTTTAATTTATATATATTTAAGAATTTTTTATTATGGCTAGTTCAATGAAGAAATCGAAATTATCCGTAACATGTAGTAGCAGATAATTTCAAGCTTGGTGTACCGATAGATACAGTATGAAATAAAAAGTACAGTAAAGCTATTTATGTATTTTATGTTATAAAACTGTAGTCTGTAGAACATCTTCAGTAAAGCGGCATTATGAAATCAATAAATTTCTTCTCAATCGAAATGTAGAAGAGCAAAAGAAATATATATCACGTGTCTTAAAATAAAAATGCTCAAACTACTTCTTTAATGAAATATATTGGAATTCAATCAAACACCACTGCTGCTAGCTATCAATTTTTAAAAAAACTATTCCGCAATAGGCTAAAACTTTTGATGAAAGCAAATTTTTAAAAGATGCTTGGCTGGAATGTGCACCATACTTATTCGATGATTTCGAAAAAAAAGAAAAAACTATCCAAAGAATTAAATCCATGCCGATAGCTAGGAATAGAGTGAAAGAGAAAATTTTGGTTATGGTGAAAAATGTAAATTTTCAACAAAAAATTCACCTAAATTCTTGCGATTTTATATCCATTTGCCATGACGAGTCTAAGGCTATTCTCACTTAGCAATTTTTGTACGTTATTTTGTTCAAAATAATATTAAAGAAGAGTTAACAAGTTTATCAACGTTAACAACAACAACAAAAGGATTAGACATTTGTAATGCAGTTATAGATGCATTGGAAAAAATAGAAATATGTATTTCTAAAATTGTGTCAGCTACAACTGATGATGCCCACAGCTTAACTGGACGGGGAAATAGATTTATTAATTGATTTACAAAACGTATTGGACACACAATTCTTGATTTTCATTGCATTATTCACCAACAAGCGTTAGGTGTCAAAACAGGTTTAAAAATGTTTGATATTTTGAGTTTGTAACATAATTATCCAATTTTATATCAGCACGAGCATTAAATAAAAGAAAATTTCAAGAATCGTTAAACAAAGTAAACTCGTCGTGGAATAGCTTACTTTTATACAATCATGTACGCTTAAGCCGCGGAAATGTTTATAAAAAATTTATAGATTGTTTGAAGATATTAAGCTTATTTCTAAATAATGATAACATTATTAACCAATACAGTCAATTATTGGATGTAAAATGATTAGCAAAGTTATATTTTATTACTGATTTATGCTCTCACTTAAACGAATTAAATATGAAACTACAATGTGTTAATAAAACAGTCATTATAATATTTGACTTAATCAAAACGTTCGAAGTCAAACTACAGATTTTTAATCATGATATTCTTTCAAATTCATATAAATATTTTCCGAATACAAATTTTTTTTATGAAAGTGTATGTCATGAAAAACCAAATAAAAAGTCATTAACGAAAGAATTTCCAATGGTAATTCAATTTCTGAATAAGGAATTTTCTGCAAGATTAAATCAGTTTAAAGAATTTGAAGAAACTTAAGAATTTATTTTATATTTTGATATAATACCATTTATAAATTAAATTTAAAAGCCCTTGAAAGGTTAAACTTTACTGAATTAGAAATGGAATTAGTTTAATTTCAGTCAAGTACCATATAGAACCAAAAATTTGTTGATTTAAGAAATGACTTAGAAATTATTGAAATTAATCAATTTTGAATAAAAGAAATAACATTTCAGAAGATGAAATTCTAACTACATTGAATTTAACTCCTGACACTTTTAATTGTTTAAAAGTATTAGCAAAGGCAATTTTATCAATATTTATATCGATGTGGGCATGTGAATCTCTATTTTAAGAATTAAATTTTATAAAAAATAAATCTAGGAATAATATGAGAGATGATTTGACCTCTGCATGCGTACTGTTGAAATTAACTAAATATGAACCAGATATTGAATCTTTATCATCTTGTGTACAGCAAGAAAATTCACATTAAAAAAATTGTTTTTGACATTAATTTTGTTTCTAGCATATTGTGCTTTTGTAAAACATTGATTAATAAAATATTGCCTTATTTATTTATTTAATTATACTTAGGTATAGTTTCACCACGCAAACATTTCGAATGAAATTATATTGTGGCACGATACCTATTTAGAAAAGAAGTTTTATGACTTTATGGCACGGACATCAAAAAAGGTTCACCACCATTGTACTAGAACAAGCGAATCATATTCACTATTTAATAATTTAGTAGCGATTTATTCATCAATTTGTATCTTATAAAATATCAATTTATCTTGTTTTATGATATATGAATTAAATAGAAAACTAATTTAGCTGATTAAAATGTTAATTTTTGAGAGGAAAGTTATGCAACAAGCTTACATGGGGCTTTTTATTTTATATTCAGAAAAGATTTAGATTTAAGGTAGAAATTACTTATTCATAATACTGGTAAGGCACATACATTTTGAATAACAATCTTTAAAGTTTTAACTCATGTAATGGGTCTTATTACATTAAATTAATGAAGTAAACAAAAATATCAGACTTTCTAATTATGTAATTTATATTTAAAACGTATGTTTTTCAAAATCACAAAATTTTATTTTTTTCAAATATCTATAATTTTAATAAAATTCCTATTATTTAATTTTCATTTGTATTGGTAATAATGTGACTCTTTCAGAATTATGTCTAAATTTGTTCATAAAATCTTTTTGACAAAGATCATACTTTATATAAAACGTATGTTTAATATTTGATATAAAATTCTACAGTTCAATTTAAGTTAATTCTGCTTTTATTTCCATAATTCAACCCTTTTTTATAAAATGTTATCCGGAAATACTATTATGACATATAGTATAAATATATATATCATATATATATATATATATATATATATATATATATATATATATATATATATATATATATATATATATATATATATATATATATATATATATATATATATATATATATATATATATATATATATATATGAATTTTTAAGATAAATCATTTGGTATCTGACTTCTTAATAATAATTTTCATTGATATATTATGTATATATCAATAAGGTTTTCATTTATATTGCACTATGTTGTTAAATTATAAAGTATAACGTAATATTTTTTTAAATTAGTTTAAAATATTTCATTACAATACTCAAACACAGATATATAAAAATAATGCACACATGCATAAATACATATAATATTTACTAAGCAAAGGCAATTCTGAGTAAAAAGTTTAAAAAAATTTTGTTGCGCTTATATAGGAGTGAATTTACTCAAATATCTCTTTGGCATTTAACTTAAATAAAGTTCTGGATCTTTAGGTCACACTTCCTGACATATAATATCCGTTGATGGAATTTACTCTAATAAATGAACTTTATCCTCTCATGGTATAGAAGATTAGTGCAGGGTTGTGTCGTTTCTACTAGGTTTAATAGCAAGTCGAATTTTGCGCTAGAAATATCTAGCGAGGTAATATTTGCTTAGAGATTGTCCAAGTCAAATGGATTTTCACAAGTTGTACTAAATTCTAGGATTAAGTATCTCCCATGAAATGATTGATCACGGATCCAATTTTGATTCGATTGAAGTTTGTATTTAGCATTTTTGTTGGTGTCTGAAGTGAAGTCAAACATTTATGTAAAAATAATAACAGTTTAAATGTTGTATTTTTTGCTTATTAACATGTTTGAACAAATAATGATATACTATATTTAAAATATTTTAATGGTCAGATATTTCTAAAACTTTTAATTTCAATTAAATTCTTTAACAATGATTAATTACATTTTTCTATCATTTTTTTTGAGAATTATTTTGATGTCATAAAGGGCTATGAATATTATCTTGCTAACACTACTAAGATATGAAGTATTCTATAGTAGCAATGACACACATTTTACTGAATTTTTAGAAAAAAATTTTATTTTTTCAAATTTTGTTTATTAAATATAATTGAATTGGGTTTCATATTTCTTGAAAAAAAATGCATTTAATAAGGATGCATCTAGTTGAATAAGATTTAAATCAGAAACCATATTAATTGATAAAGAAAATTTAATTTAACAAAAAAAATAAATATTTCTCATAAAAATAAAATTGGTTTAAGTTGCTTGTTTCTCAACAATCATTCGATCATTTTTTATATAAAAGGAATTCGATAGATTCCTGGAACTACTGTTTTAAGCTGATTCTGAGCCATCCAAGTGCAATTAAAGATTTTTAACCTAAAAGTTGTTGCTTATAAAGGAAAAACTGTAAACATTTGGCTACTAACTTTGCTGAAAAAAGCATGTATCTTATCAGTAAAATGCATTATTTATCTACATTCAGGAAACAAAGCTACCATTACATAATTTTGTCGCACTAGTTTTATTTATTTTTCATTGAGTATGTATTATTTAGACTAACAATATATTACACACTAAATAAACGTGTCTTAGTTATCTATTTTAAATTTAGATTATTTATTAATAATTACAAACATAATATTTACAAAGATTTTCGATGGAGCTTATTGCCTTTATTATTTAATGATTAACAGACGAAAAATATGTTGCCTCCTTTGTTTTAATTATATATTCAATCAATCATAGTCATGATGTAATTTGATTTTGAAACTCCCATATATGAATTCGTTTTACATGCATAGTAATTTTATTACTCAGGCGGCCATTTACAATACTGTTTTCTTTTATAATTTGTGGTATTCTTGAAAAAACAAATGAATACTATATTATTATTATTACATATCATTCTATCCCTATTTATCGGATTTTAAAAGATTTTTTATAGTTAATGTCAATCGCGTGCATTTTATTTAACAAAAATCTAACTAATCATGGGAAAATGAAAATAAAACTCAAGTATGCATTTCTTATTTGGAAATTTATAAAGACATTTGTTAAAAAGTAATTATGGTTAAGAAGAGTTTGATGTAATTCAATGTTAATTAAATCTAAAATTTTAATTCCTTAAATTTTCTTTAATTAAGCATTTTTTTAAGTCTCAGTAAAATGAGTCTTTGAAAAAGTTCTATTAATATTTGATTATTTATTCTATTCCATTCATTGTATATGAATAATTTAATTACATATTATACTATAACAATTTATTTTTAGAGAAGTGATTAATAATTTTGAAAAGATTTAACAGATTTATATTATTTTAATTAACAAACATAGTTTAAATTATTTGAAAGATAGAACTTTAATTTTATAGTTTATTAAAAAAATTAATTATTAATTTGATAGTTACTGATACAACAATTATTTTCATATATTTTTTTATTTTCTAAAAATAAATAGTTAAGATAAGCAATTACACGAAATAAAATTTATTCAGCTTTAGCATTTTTATAAATAATGTTCTATTAATTTATTCAAAATGCTTCATATTTATTCTTTCTGTTACAAAACATTTATTTTTCCGAATTTATTTTTAAAAATGTAAGCAAATTTCATAATGGCTATTTAGGTGAAATGTAATTACATTATTATGTGAAAAGAATCTAAGAAATAAAGTATTTATATTTAATGTTTACTTGATGAGTAAATTTAAATAATATATAACTTTAAACAGAGAAATTTGACATTTTGCGCAATGATTTTCAATTTTCTATAATCGATGAAATATTTGATAGTGTGTACAAAATAGTTATATAATTTTGTACTTATTTTAATAATTTAAATTTTTTTACTAATTGTTACTGATATTCGACTACTAAGTAAATATTAAAACAACTATATTTGTCCAATTAAAATATTTTCATGCAAAAACAACTATTACAGTCAATATATATATGTACATATAGATAGATACATAGATTAATATATATTATGCATATGCAAAATCCTATTTTAGGAATAAACGTTGATTAGTTGATTATAAGTAATAATTTTGAATAATAATTTGAGTCATTCAATCAGCTTTTTGTTTAGTACATTTTTCCTAATAAGAGTTATAATTCAAACACGTTTTTCAAATTTTTGTAAAATTGATATAAATTGAAGGTTAATAAATGTTACTTTGAGCTTAGTTCAAATTAAACGTATTTTGAAAGTCTCTCATATGTTATGTAACCTAAAATTGAACAATTCAATTCGAGTCTGGAATCAAACTACGTGGTATAAATATAAAGAGTTAATATTTATTAACTACAATTTAATTATTTAATTTTATGATGCTTACCATAAAATTACCTTTAATATATCTTAACGAACCAATATATTTTACTTTTTTTAATTTAAATTAAATTCCTATAGTAACTTTAATTGTAATATTATATATTTTATACATTTTTAGATGTTTAAAGAAAAAAAACCGTAATTAATTTATTATTTTAAAATATTATTAAATACAACCACGTTTATCTTATTCGCAAATAAAAGGCAAGAACTATGTTTTTTAACTATAAAACCTATTTATAGTATAAAAGAAATAATTTTTATAACTCTCGTATAGTTTTAGATTTTTAAATACAACCACATCCTTTCCCTTACAATTAAAACAATGCTGTTTTTTCTTAAATATATATATATGAAGATTTATCTGATTTGTAATTAATTTTGTAAAAAATCTTTTATTTCAGGAAAAATTAAAAATACTGCCGTTTTTTTTTCATAAAAAGAAATGATTTCATTTTAGCTTACTTATTTTTTCTTTTTAAAAAAAATATAATGATATTTGAAAAATACAGTAATTTTTTTATTTTATATTTCTAATCTACTAAAAATAAACTATCTTGAGCTATGGATTTTATAATTTAAAAGTAATAAGAATTAAAGTTATTTGAGTAATTAGTTTAATATTTTGAAGGTGAATAATAAACGTGATTTCTAAGATGTATATAATAGTTGATGCATACAAAAAATAAAAATTCCTATTTTCTTAGCTTATTTTAGGCTACATTTAGGCTACATAATTAAAATCATTCACTTGTTTCTCTATTTTAATTTTAATAGCAGTGCATGATGTATGCAAGGATCTATGACAAAATACAGATTTCAAGACGCATATAAAAGTTCAGATTTAAATTACAAGCATATATTATATAATTAATTTGAATATTTTATCCCTATAAATAAGTTTATAAGTAAATGATACTTTTTATTCAAACTGATGAAAATAAATATAACTTAAAGTATGATATATTTATCAGTTAAGAAAGAAACTTTAATTACTTTTATGATGCCAAATATTTCCTCAGTATGTACATACTTCTATAAAATATGGTATAACATTTGGTAATGAAAGGCTTAAATTTTTAAAATAAAATTAAATATTTAAAAATATTGTTAAGTAACGAAAAGGAATTTTATGAGTAATTCAAAAAAAAAATAGTAAAATAAAATCAGTTACAGAAAACTAGAAATAACTTCCGAAATGCATTCCTATTTAATTGACGTTAAATGTTCATGTAACAAAATAGCATGAAAGATTTGTTTCCGTTTGTAAAAAAATAAAAATAAATAAAAAAGTAATTTTGTGTTTAGAATTTATTAGACCATTTTTTTCCACACTAAACAACTATATTCTTGAAATTTTAAAATATATTATACTTCACATATGAGAATAAACGAGCTACTATTAAATGCAGTAAAAAATGGCGCTTGAAAATCCGTATAAACGAAACTAATAACGAACATGTCACAAACAGTTGAAAGAGACAAATAAAAGTTTTCTATTAGAAGTGACAGCTTTAAAGTGTTTTTATAAAACAAATAAAATATACATAGACTTTTTCTCTCTTTATATCAAGTCCTAAGAATATTTTTTGATCAATGGACTTCGGAAAAGAAAAATAAAAGTAGGAACGTGATGCATAAAATAGTGTCGAAATAATTTTACTATCTTCATTAAAACAATTTTTGATGCTTAAAAGTATAGAAATAAAATTAGGCTAACATAAAAGTCAAATGTAAATTTTCTGTGATTAATATACACTCCTGATATTTTGTAAAAATAAAATCATAAAACAAATGTACTTGCAAAAGAACCTTCACTTTATTCCAGATATATTTTAAAAATTATTTAAGGCTTTCTTAATTTTGTTCTGGATAATAATTATTTAAAATTTTGAATTAAAAAAGTATCCATATTTTTATAATAACAGTAAAATATTAACATATTTAAATTTATTCGGCAATTTAAATTACTAAACAATTTTAACATAACATTTTTTTTATCCAATGGCGGGCACACAAGGCTGACTGAACCCTATGCCACAACAAGGCCAGAAACTGCTACTCATTTATCGTTACCCAGCGAGCACCTGTGAACCAAGTCAAGGAGGCGAGTAGCGTTACCCGCGCCATACCACCACAAACCCGTTTATAGGGCGAGCCACATTCATACAACATCACAGAATAAAGGACAGAGAAATACAGAGAGAACAGAGAAGGAAAGAAACATTCATGCTCGAACCGGGATTCGAACCCGGAACCCACAGCTCAGGAGGCAGGAACGCTAACCACTCAGCCAATCGGTCAGCATAACTTTACATAGACACCAATATATTCGAAAATTTCACCTAACTATTATATATATATATATACATATATATATATATATATATATATATATATATATATATATATATATATATATATATATATATATATATATATATATATATTATTATTATTATTATTATTATTATTATTATTTAAATTTAAATTAAAATGAAACTCTAGGTAAATAATTAATTTTTTATTCAATAAATTAAAATATTTAAAAAATATTTAATTATGTTTTTAAACTAGACACATATCTTCCCAATAAATAGATAAAATATATTTTCAATTTTATATATGAAGTAATAGTACCAAAACGCAATATTTTGAAATATATAGATCTCATGCGTGTAAATATATTTCCTTACAATACCCACAATAAGATTTTGAGGTATGATTATAACGAATAAGTGAATTAGAATCCAAATAATTTTAAAATTATTATTTAAATAAATCTTTAAAATATTTAAGCCAAATTGACCTGGACGTTGCTTCTTTACGTAATACATCATGCACTGCAGGCAACCCAAATTCCATCATCAAGAAAAACAAGAGCTATAACAAAAAAATTTATTTTGTTGATGGCATGTTGACCAAGTATCAAATGATGAAATTTATAAACTACTGTGAAGTGTCATTCCTGCTGAAATCAGTAGTCAGAGTAGCCACCATTGCTGGAGATCACCGCTGCCGCAGGCCTCGACATTGATTCAAAGAGACTCTGGATGTTTTCTTAGCAGCAGACCAAGCAGCTTCCATACGTTACCAAATTTGATTTGTTGTAGCTGCTGAGGATGTAATCTGGGTCAACCGTTCAACAACCATGAACCTCATGTTTTCTATCGGTGAAAGATCCAGAGAGTAAATCGTCCATGGAAGGAATTTAATCTGGCGATTATCGGAGAATCCTTGAAAAATGCGTGCCACGTTCCACCTGTGGTCTGCATTTTCCTGCTGAAATATTTCTGTGTGCAATCTTTGAAGGTAAGGAAGCACAATTGGCTCTAACGCCTCGCTGACGTTGCGCTGGCTTTTAAAATACTGGCAATGCGTACTAGAGGAGTCTGAAAGTGATATTAATTGCCGACTCACACCATTATACCCAGAGCAAGAACAGTGTGGCTGTGCATAACGCAGCTGTTCAGCATTTTCTCTCCACGGTGTCTCCATCGTGATGTTGCAGACAGAAGCGTAAATCTTCAGTAAAGACAATTTCATTCCATTCTTCTGTCCACATCCTACTTTCATAGCAACAATGACGGCGAAGACATTTGTGGTTCTGCATCAAGGGTAGACAAAGCAATAGACGTCTTTCGGACAGGCCACTCTGCTGTAAACACCATCCAATAGTTCGCGCACACGCAGGATGATGCGTTACAAACTGAATGTGCTGTGCTATGGTTTGCAATGTGACTAATTGATCCGTAACTACCATGCAAACAATTTGCCTTTCACCACGTGAAGTAGTGCACTGAGATGCAACAAATCGTACACGTCGGTTTGTCGTACCCTCCTGCATCCAGCGATCACATATCTGCCTTACAGTTGTTTGGTTTTGTCCAACACGACTACTGATTTCCCTGAAAGTTAATCTACAATTTGGGTAGGTCACAATCATTCCTCCGTCGAACTTGAATACTTGATCAAAAAATTGTCACTGTTTTCTACAGTTGTCAGTTTTTTTTTTTTTAAATCACAAGAAAAACAATTGCTACACTTGAATTTGTCGAAATGCCCAAGCCTTATTTAGTGTTTTGAAGTAGCGTAACAGGCGCGCGAGATGTACTTCGGAGTTGAAATTCTAGTCATTTGCATATCTCACCTCCGTTGATGCATGTTGTAAATTTCATGTTATTTGCATGCTTCCTTCAGTTTTTTTACCCCATTTATGGTGGCCAGCAATGTAACTTATTTCTTAAATAGTAAGATGTGATTTGTGATTCCCATGATTCATCATTGGTTTAAGTCAGAATATTAACAAATGCTACGTATATATCTCAAGCAGATAAACAAAAAATGTATGGATATTTATAAAGTTTTATTTTCTCTAGAAAGGCAATTTGATTATTTGTTTTTTCAAGAATATAAAACCAACTCTGATAGTTATTAAGAATTTTTTATCGTATTTTCTTTTTAAAGTTTCAGCTCAAATTTAATGAAATCTATGGATCCAAAGCTAAGCAAAACAAGTTCTTATCAATTTGCTATTTTTACAACTTTTGAATACAAATATTACCTTAAAATATGAGGACTTAAAGTATTTATTAGTTATATAAACATTAATTTCGAAAAGTTGCATATCATAAAAACAAAGCATTTCCAAAATTCAAATGAAAATTTCCATTTTAATTATTTAATCTCCTGAAATCATAGGTTTATTCTCATATTTATATATATAAGAATAAACCTATGATATCTTTAATTAAAAAATGTTTACATATTTTCGTCATTTTAATTCCGAAATATTTAATAAGATTTCATAAATTAACAATAGACTATAAAAACTGATACATTACATTCATTAATTTAATTTTTCTTCATGTTTGCTGTCAGGATAACTTTAGATTCCTTCCTCTTGCAAAAGCTCTGCTTTGAAATAAAAATAAGACATTTAAATGAGAACTTTTCCTTCATGACAGATATATCCGAAATTATGTGTTAAAAAGATGTATATTTGTTAGTACTAGTAAGTTTAAATTGGATACATAGAATTATTTGTCTATTCAAATGCACCTTATAAAGTTAGTTATGCATGTTTTTTCGAAAGTAATCTAGTCAAGCAAATACAAATGACTTTATTGAAAGTTAAATCCTTCGTATTCATTTTGAAAGGTAAAATTTTAAGTCTGGAGAATTTTATATTTAGTTCCTATGATATATAATTTCTACTATCAGAAATATGAGAAATAAAGATTTTTGCTTACACTTACAAATATGTTTTTATGTTAAAAGTTTTTTATTACATTTCTATATGTCTCCTTTATTTATACAATAAGAATGAAAAGTATATGTATTGAACAGAAGACATTGGAATAAGCAGTAATATCATGGTATTTGAATACTTAAATTGCACTATTTTTACTAGATTAATAATTTTAACTTATGTGTCTGGATCTTTTTCAGTCACATAAACTATATTTCTTATTTTTATATTTCATCTATGCATTTACAATGAAAACTTTGTAAATGCATATATTAAATATCGTATATGATAGTTTAGATATCCATTTACATTCGTATATGATAGTAAGGAGATTTCTATGTTATGTTAAAATAAACGTCACCAACACGATATTATCTCCTTCAAACAATTTTATTCAATTTCCTTTGCTATTGCAGACATTCTAAAATGTCCAATCGTGTACTACTGGCATAGCACACTCTTTATTCCAGATCCCTCTTACTAGGGTTACAAAAATTTACTTGGCGCGATGGCGCCAAACTCTGGGATTCACCACAATAGTATCAGATAGTTTAAATATGCAAATTATTCAGAAAACTTATTAAAATCAGAAATTTTGGAATAAGTGCATAATAAATGTAACATAAATCCCTTGTATGTTGTATTTGCTATAACACGTGAAACTGTATGTATTAAAATTATTATATTTCAAATAAAAATGAATAGTCTGAACGTATATTTCTTAAAGGTTGTCATTACTTAATTATATTTAAGTGAGATGATCAGTTTAGCGTTGAAATTGTCTTGAAATTAACTATGAGGTGAATTAAAAAAAATCCAAAAACCGTTATTAAATAATAAGATCTATTCTGAAAAATAATCTTATCCCAATACAATCTTGTTTTTGCTTCATTGTGGCTTATCTTCCAAATCATTGACCCTGAGGATCTATAACAAGATCCATAAGTTCATTGACCCTGAGGAAATTGAGAACCAGAAGGGGGAATGAATAAATATCCTATCTGGAAAGTTCCAAACAGTGCAGGATGTGGTGAGGAGAAGTCTGCTCAGTTTTACGTTCCTCAGTCTATAGCAGACAAAAATTAAGCTACAATATTTATCCCACTAATCATAATATAGATACTTATAAATTTATAAATATAATGGATACCTATATATATATATATATATATATATATATATATATATATATATATATATATATATATATAGTTTTCTTGTTGCCTTCAACCAACTGCTTTTTAACTCTGCCTTATCAGAATTTTCTAATAAGTTAATCTTCAATTTCGTTTCTTATTACAGTATGTTTTTAATTATATATAATTCTTTAACTTGTTCCAAGTCTTAAAATTTTTATTAATAAACTCCCTTTCTAATCAATTAATTTTTAAACCTTTTACATCACCAAGTACAATTATACTTTCGTAACTTCGTTTGTGTAAATTTCGCTTTCAATTTTTTTTCATAGAATAGTTCATTTGTACATTTATTTTTCAAAATCTTTACGCAAATGAATTTGGAAAATCTTTCTTTTTCTTTCTTTGAACTCAAAATTTTTCTTTCGTTTTCTTGCTGCGCAATTGGCCGATTTTTGTCATTTAAATTAAATTATTTCCTGATTACGTTTATTATTTACCTTTTGTTTTAAATATACCATATTTATTTGTGAAATATTTTCTTAATTTCTTATTTTTTCTGTCTTACATAATTCAAGTTATTTTATTTTTTACTTACTATAGAGAAAAAAAGTAAAATATTTTACTTTTATTTTTTTCTCAAATTTTGGTTTTATTTTTAATTTAACCTAATATCCTTTTCTGATTTTATCAATTATACTTTTACTTTATTCTTTGTAAATTTACAGTAGATAGCATAAAAGTGCAGAATAAAGATTCTTGTGATGAATACAATATAAGGAAAATTTAGTAGAAAATAATATCTTATGTTTGAAAGCGTTCGGAGCAAAACATCACAAAAGGTGTGGGAATACGCAAAACACCCATAACCGGCGCTTGCTGCTCAAGTGTGCTCAAAACGTTAAGAAAGACACACAAATAAAGTCTTTTGATGCAAGTACACGTGAATTGTATATTAAAATACGGCTAGAAAAAGTCATTTGGTGGACTTCACATGTGTTTGACGTATCTGATCCCTGGATGAGAGGTGTAGTGAGAGAACAGTGTAATCACGACTTTGGAATCAACTAAAATATCGTTTCACATGCCTGAAAATCTACATCTGCTGGAAAGTTTGGTGGTGGCCAGTAAAGGAAAACCTCTGCAATGGATCCTCGATATTTAGTCCTGCAGACGAATAGAAATACAAACCATTCAAGAATTGTCAATGCTCAGCAACTGTATATCCAGCAATGGGGTGGCAAGTATTTTGATTAACTTTGTCCAAATGCCTTTACAAAGCTGGGCTATGTGCCAAGCCGTCTAGGACGTTGCATTCTTTTAAATGTTGGTTATCAGTTCTGCAGTTGAGAAAGATGAAATGGGCACTAAAATTGGTTTTCTTCTAAATGGAGTCATGTCCTTTTTGGATGAGAGATATTTTGGTAATGCGAACGATCTTCAACGTTGATTGATTTGGAAGCACGTTAAGACACAATTTCATCACAGTAACATTACGGTGGTCTTGGAGTTGTCATATAAGAAAACATGCTAAATGGACGGGTTGAACTCCAGGTATCAGATAGATGTTCTATAACTGAAAATGGTTGGTGTTATTTTTCTTTAGGGAATCTAGTTCCTCTTTCATTGACTCTATCCACTCTTTTGACTGATCGGAGTTAATTGCCTCTTCAATTGACTTTTGAGTTTCAGTGACAGTTACATCATGACGTTTGAAGACTCTTAAATTCTGTCTGGGTCTGAATTTGTAAGAACGAATTTCTTCATCTTCATTCTGTGATGCATTATATGTACCCTTTTCATAAATCATTTCCTCTTCTGTTTCAGTAGAACTACCAGAGCTTCTTATTTAAATTGTCTGTTGGGAATAAATCACTGATGTAATTGAGAATTCATCAAATATAACATTCTTTGAAATGTTTACTGCTTTTGATAATGAACCAGACAGTCTATAACTTTTTTGAATTTCTTTCATAACCCCCATAGAATTACTTTATTACTCTTTGGTTGAAGCGTCTTACGCAATTGATCAGGCACATGTATATAAGCTTCAGAGCCAAAAGTTCTTAAATGTTGAACTGACACCTGTTTAGCTGCCCACAATGCATATGATGTAAATGAAAATGATTGACTAGATGGTGTACGGCTTAGAATGTACACAGCTCTATTTACTGTCTCGGTTCATAAAAGTAACGATAAATCTTTGCTGTATAGCATTGACCGAGTACTTTCCATTATAGTTCTCATAATTCTCTCAGCTCTTCTATTCTGTTGAGGTGTGTAAGGAGCTTTGTTCTGCAGTTCTATGCCTTTCTTGTTTAATGCATTTCTTGTTTCTTGAAAATCTTTAAAATTAGGATCGATATACTCTCTACAAATATCAACTCTAATAGTTTGCTCCTACAGAATTTTCGTTTTCACAAAGGAACACAAACTCCTAGAAACGTTCTAATGAATCACTCTTATGCTTGAAAAATGCAACAAAAATATAACAACTAAAGACATTTCTTAAAATTAAAAAATAATTTGCACCACCCAACAATGCTGTTGATATTGGACCACACAAGCCACTGTAAATTAATTCACCACTGTTGCTGGCTTTGTGTTTCCCATCGATGAATGGTAGCTTATGCAGCTTGCCATACTGGCAACCTTCACAAAAGGAAATATCAGTCTTTGAGTAATCTAACTTATTATTAATCTCTTTTTCACTTAATTCTTTCAGGGTTTTAAGATTATGTGCCCCACTTTCTCATGCCACACTTTAATATTATCTGTAACAGCTGCATTAGCTTTCAGAAGTTATGGTTTTTCACTGGAAAAGTACTCAGATATTTTGTTATGAGAGTGACATCAGTTAAACTTTCACTTGAGTTCCTTTATCTGCAGAGCTAGATTTTCTATTCTGGCAATATATTGAACTACTATCTCATTAGTATCCATTTTAAGTTGAGGGAACTTGTCTAATAACATCTTATTAAAGTTCAATTTCATCAGCACATCTTGTGATGTAGTGCAGCTTTCAATAAGTTTTATCTGTTTCATTTCCATCACTACAGTGATTGTAAAAACATCAATTGCATCGTTTGTCTACTATTTCTCGAACTCGGTGGCGTTGATAGGATTAACTTTCGTTCCGCTTGCTGTGCTGTATGCTCATTTAGCTTTTACTTTACAGTTTACCTGAAATTGCTATTGAGAATAATTCTTTCCATCGAATTTATTTATAGAAAAAACATTAAGTCCAGCCATGATGACCTTTTGGTATTTCTCAAATGGATCGCTAGTTAGGATTAGCAAACGACTTAGGTTGCCTTACACGAAATAGCAACAAATGCTACGAAAATAAGCTTTATGCCTTTTTATATTGTTTTATATGTTTTAAAAAAAGAAATTAAACATCGGCGTAGTCCTGGGCCCATAACTTTTTAAAATTACTACTAACATTTATACAAAATGTTTTAAGTAAACTTCTCTACACAAGAGATAAAAACATATCAAGGTCAACGCAATGAACATTTACTTATCAAAAAGAGAACAACGATAAAGACAAAGTTAAAATTAAGTTTTATAGTTGAATTAGTAGTAACAATCATTATATTAATTAAATTTTAATAACAAAACTTCAATGAAGCAACAATATGCTGACAATATATATCTACTGATAAGGAAAATTGCAACAGGTATTATATTTTTAAAACTTATAAATACATTAAAATGAAACTTTTATTTACATCGATTAATTTGAAATTAATGTATATTACCAAACAATCAACGTAAATAATTTACATAGTGCTATTTTTACTAGTTGAAATATGGCATAACTGCATTTCTGTAATTCAGTAAATACAAAGTTTAATAATTTTTACTATACTCCAAATGTCCAATTAATGTAAATATAATGCTTTCGTTAATCATATAATAAAAATAAAAAAATCAAATATGTATATACTGTACAACATATTTAGATCGGAATGAAGTGCTCCAGATTCGAGCTTTGTCTCTCAGAAACAATCAAAAGCAAGTTTCAATTCTACAGTACACTCTCTCAGAATTAGTACTTGAAAATGGATTGATTTCTTTTTCTTGCAATCCGTAATTACCACCCTTATCTATCAAAAATATTTGGTAAAATTAAATTGCTTCGGTTTCTCAGGTGTACATTCTAATAGACGTTGGCTGCTGTTATGTCTGTTATGCATAGGCCAAATACACAGAGTGTGACTCTTTTAGCGAAAATAGATTTGAGCGTCAAAATGCTAAGATAAATAATATTACTTTTGAAGTAGAAATATCCCATTATTGTTTCCTTCATAAACGTCTGTTGCTTTTATTAAAATTTCCAATGTTTCTGCGCTGATGTTAAGCGAGGAAGTATTTCAAAATGATATCTTTAAACTAAAATCAGTAAACTGCATAAGATGTTAGCAAAAAAATCCGAAATATTTGTTCCATCAATTAATATTTAAAATTTATGCGTATTTAAGTACTTGTCCTTTTATAGCTTTAATTTAGAAAGGCAAGCAAATTAGCAAGTAATTGTGTATATGTGAAATATTGTGCAAAGGCTTGTATCTAACAGATATTTCCTAGATTTTGCAAAGAGATTTGTGTCTTGATAAAAAAAATCACATCAGATTATTATCGACAAAATATTCCCCAATATTCCACAATACAATATTACACATTAAAATGGATTTGAGTCATTCAGTTTAATAACCAAGTTTGCATATAATTACTGCAGTATTTGAGAGATTTTTGATTTTATGCATCGAAAATTTATGTAAATAAAAAATTTAACAGAAGAATGTTAACAATAAGAATCCCTTTTTAATAAATTTCAGAGAACTTTAATTTCCACAGAACTTTCCAAATAACTCTCAAAGTCAATATCTTTCCGATTGTTCTTATGAAGTATTGTTCATTGATTGCAAGGAGCAATCTAAAGTTAAAGTAGGAATCAAAAGTGTAATTAAAACTTAGTGAGTTCTCTGGAATTGTTTGGATATCTCTGTCATTTAGCAAACTTTAGTCTTCATTTTCTGAAAAAAGAACACCTGGTAAAAATGCGTTCCAAAATTTATTGTGTTTTATATGGTAATATTAATTATTTTTTATTTCCAATAAAATGATTTAGAAGACACAGCAGAATTGATTCAATGCATTTTTGCTTTTAGTTTTTCAAATCATGTCTAAGAATTCTGAATTTTTCTTTACGTGAAAGGTAGAAACTCATTTAAATTTCCATATGCATCAGTTATATTTTTGAAGCTTAATAAACAATATCAAATAATTAAAAAATATTATATAAACAAAAATATGTTTTACAGATATATTTCTTTTTTCATATATATTGTGTATCTTTTCAAAACACTATTTGGAAATTGAAAATTTATGAAAATATATGAATCTTAAAAAAACATAAAATTTTAATTATAAATCAAACATAAACTTTTCTGCTTTATTTCACTGGAAAATTGTACCAAAAAGTGCATAAAGTTAAATTAACATTTGATATGAAATAAATTTTAACTATTTTATTTATATTTCTAAATATGATAAGTGTTAAAATAAGATAATATTATTAATAATAGCAATTTATTTATGTTCATATTATCTAAATAACAATGTTTACTAACTTTAATACACTGCTGGACAAATGCTAAGGACGGATAACACTATCATCCATAGCAACCACAAAATGAAAGGAAGCTAAATGTGGAAAAATAGAATAAGTGTGTTATATAGTTAGAAGAAGTATGCGTATGCAATTTTTTTCCACGTCTGTTCATCACGTGATATAGTTCATAAGAGCTTTAAAGGTTTTGAAGCGTGTGAACAGTTGTTTTTTCAAGTCAAAGTTTTATAGGAAAGACTTAATAGACGAACATAAAATTTTTGGCATGTCTTCCCGACATCACTTAGATGATTTTATGCGTCCCCGAATTATTGGAAAGATCAAAGAAGGGCAAAAAATAACAGATGTTGCCAGGGAGCTCAACATCACTCAGAGAGTTGTTTCACGGCTGTGGAAGTCATTTGAAACTACTGGAATGTGTAGTAGGCGGCACGGGAGAGGTCGTGTTAGAAGTACGACACTTTCAGAAGACAGATATAAGGTCTTATCAGCAAAAAGAAACAGGCGCACTACAGCTCAACAGGAGGCAAATCAATTTCTTGCTACCTCATCAAAGCAAATCTCCCGCAAAACTGTTGCCAGACGTTTGAGGGGAAGAGAAATATAAGCCCGCAGAACTGTTGTGTGTGTCCCATTGACCAGACAGCATTGCACTGCCCGTTTGCAATGGTGTCGTGAGAATCGCAATTGGACTGGACAGGACTGGGCATGCGTACGATTCTCAGATGAGAGTTGGTTCAATCTGTCATCGGATTGTAGACGCCAACTGAATTGTGTGTGAGAGTAGTATTGCTGATCTTCCAGAAAATATAAAGGAAAGGGACCAATATCTGACATGCAGTGTCAAAGTGTGTGCCGACATCATGATCAATGGCCGCACGCCCCTACATGGGTTGCGAATGGGTCTTCCTCATATTCGTCTTTTCCGTGGTGCTGTCGGTGATAATTTTGTTTTTATGGACGACAACGCAACATTTCATCGAACATTCGCTGTTCAGGATTGTCTACACAGCTAGGGTATTTAACAACTCGTATGACCATCACGTTCTCCAGATATAAACCCCATTCAAAATGTGTGGGGTGCTTTGGGGAGGCAATTAGCTGGTCGAAACTATCTTCCGACAAACAAGAACACACTCATCCGTGTACTCCCAGAGGAATGGGATAAATTGACTCAACAGCTGCTAGATAATGTTGTGCAAAGTATGATACGACGTGTGGAATGTTGCATCAAACTCCACGGTGGACATATCTCATACTGATACCTTTCTTTAAGGTGCTTGCTAACTTTTAGGTGCACTGTTTCATTTTTCCGTATGCAACATCAAATGAACATATTTTTTTAGTTCCTATGTTTCGCAGCTTTTGTACTTTCCAGAACAATAAATATTCTTTATTCTAATGTCTGAACAGTGCGGCAACTATATTTTAGCCTACTAGGCCTCAGTCTCGATTAATGTAATGCTACATCGCAATTTGTGATCCGTCCTTAGCAATTGTCCAGCAGTGTATATTTAATTTATAATTTAAAAATTTATTAGTTTTTAAGATATATTCACAAATTTATTCGTTCTTTGTAAAAACCAATATATATATATATATATATATAGATTAAAAAACTTGTTAATTATAATTCCCCCGTATAAATTATATATAAGAGAGTATTTACTTTATAATTTTAAGTGCTAAGCATATTTTCAAATTTAGGACTGAGATGCAATATAAATGAGTAAGCAACAATATTTAAGTATATGACTACTGAAAAGTACTATACATAAATATTTATGCATATTTATTATACAAGAGAGAAAGTAAATATTTAATGATTAAAACACAAATGTAAAAAAATATTTAATAATAAATATTTACAATATTATTTGATATATTGAAAAAATTTCATGAAATGAAGAATAAATCATACTATTTAATCAAGTTTTATTGATTCTTATTTCTTGTTGGGTTATTATTTATTGATTGTAATTAGCGCTACTTTAAACTCATTTTAAAACAGCTACCTGAGTTCTATAAAATATAATTTTTATTAGCGTTATTGATCCTAGCTACATTTTATTGATTTTATCTTATTTTGAAGTATTATTTTCACTTATTGTATAAAATTCTTTTTTATTTTTTCAACATGGCACCGATCTAACTGTTTTATAGATATATATAACCCTCACTCAAGTATTAAATTGCTTCGTAAAAAAATAAATATAGAAATATACCAGATCTATATTCTTTTAATTGATCATTTTAATATGGTATTTTGTACAAAACTAACTAATTATTAATAGAAATTTATAAATATTGTTATTTTTTAAATAAAATTTCCACGGGAATTCTTTTGACAATCTTAAGGTTTATTTGTAAATAATAAAACGTCAACACAGACACAATGTGTGTCATCACAATTAATTCTGAAAGAGTAATAAATTATAATGTCCAGGAAGATCTCTTGATATTGGTAATGATAGATGTGTTCAGACTACACTGTCCCGTTTCTTCAGCGGCCACCTGAAGGAATTTACTATTGAGAGAGATCACAAACTATATACAAACTGTCCTAAATGCCAAACTAAATCACCAGCATCACCGGCACATATGCTTGAGTGCCTGGGGTTGTCCCTTGCGGATTATACAAAACTCCTTCGCTTGTTTTTGATTTTCTGAAAGTGACTGTGGACTCGTGAACTTCGTCTAGTATACTCCTAATATGAAGATTAGTAACAACAACAACGTTAGGCTATATGTTTAGGAGTAAAATCACATAGTAAGCAAGTTTCTGAAATTTATAGGATTCTCAGAATTTTTGCTAAATAACGGTTTAAGGTGCAGATATTGCCTCAGTGTACAGTACATCTTAAATATAATTCTGTGCATAATATCTGGTTGAATATTTAAAGTAGCTGTGAATACAGGAGTTTCTCAAAATAACATTGCTCAAGCACATGATTATTCAAGAACATAACGGATATTTAAATCCCCATAAATCGCTATCAGAGTGTTTAAAAGTGGTGGATTAGCTGGTATTATGTCTAACAAACCAATGGGGAGCAAACAACAGATGGCGTGAAGGATAACTGTAAACTGCAAGAACTTTGCATCGAAATATTAGGCGAATTGTATCACGATTTATTGTAGATGGGAAGACTCAAGATGGTGAGGAATTTCTTTTACGATCGCCATAATTTATGATTTCCCTGAATCATTAGTAAAAGAAGATATTAGGAATATCTTTCAAATGGCAATATTCTCTGATTCAGGTGAAATAGAAGACATATTGTATAATTTACAGAGAAATTGCCATCACGTGAAATGATACCAAAAACTAATCAGAACACTGATTACCCTTCAATATTAATATTAACAAAACTTTTGCGCTAATATGTACTCACCATACGTAAAAGAATAAATTTGCACAAGTAAAGGGTTATAATATTCCATATCAAGAACAGGGTTTTCCTTACGTTAGTTGCCACATGGAAATTTCTTTCCAATTGCTTTGGAAGATAATTTTTTTTATTATTTTCTTCTTTTGCCTTAAATTTATCTTTTAGCTTTTGACTACTTTTCCAACGTTCTCACATCTTGTTAATGTAACGTTATTATCTGTATCAATTTGGCACTCATTAGTACAACGTTATTTATAGAACAACAATCTAATCTATAGTTTTTATACAAAAAGTATACAAATTTCCATAGCCTTATAAAATATCTAAATGATAGGGGCTATTATACGCAAGGATATGTTGATGACATTGTCATCCTTATCCTTGGCAAAGATTTCGACATAATTTGTCATCTCATGCAGGATGCTCTAAATTATGTAGGTCAATAGTGCATGGACAGGGACTTGATGGTTAAACCTCAGAAAACCTACCTTGTACCTTTTACACGCAAAAAGAAACAGAAAAGCTTCTCATAAAAATATTTTTTGATGCTGAAATCAATGTGGCTTCAGAGATGAAGTATCTGGGCATTTATTTAGACCAAAAACTCACCTGGAATAAGCACATTGATGACAAAATTAATCGAGCAAAGAAAATCATAATGTTTTGCAGGCGAATGCTTGGTAAAAACTGGGGTCTACATCCAGAAACTGATTGTGGTTGAACACAGCTATTGTCAGGCCCATTCTCACATATGCCTGTGTGATCTGGTGGCGTAAGGCGGAGCAGAAGACTGTGACTGACAGATTAGGAGGTCTACAAAGACTGGCTTGTCTCTGCATCACAGGAGCAATGTCCACCGCACCAACCAGAGCATTGAAAGCTATGTTGGATCTGTCTCGCTTAGACATCTTCATCTGCAGTACTGCCAGAATGACTGCATACAGAATGAAGTTACAAAACCAATAGTACGACCAACCTATTGACAAAGGGCACAGGGGTATTACCGGGAAAATTCAAGATCCTACTTTCCTGATGCCCTCGGACATCATGAAAAAGTCATACACGGTTGAGTGGACATTTGAAATAGATTTTCCAACTATAGACGACTGGAGCAATAACATGTTTGAAACTAAAACAATAGATCTAATCTGGTACACAGATGGATGACTGAACAGCCTCTCAGGACTGGCAGTATGTGGTGTATCACCAAGAACCAGCCTATTTATTAGCCTTGGGCTAATAGATAGGTCTTCCAGTTAGAAGTTTCGGCCATTATCCACTGTCTGCGTCTAAATATGACGAAGAACTATCACGGTAAGCGGATTCTCATTTTTAGTGACAGTCAAGCCGCTTTAAAGCGATCAATTCTTTCGAAATCAAATCTAAAACGATTTTGGAATGTAGAAACCTTCTTACAGAACTGGCAACTAGAAACAAGTTGATCCTTGTATGGGTGCCAGGGCATAAAGGTTTCGAAGGTAATGAAAGGGCTGATGAACTTGCTAAACAAAGATCGTCTTTTGCTCCCATCGATGTAGAAACTTTTTGTGGGATCAATTTGAAGACCGCAAAAACCAAAGTTCTTAGATGGAAAAAATGGAAGATGTATGAAGCTTGGCTCAACACTCCTGGTCAAACAAACGCTAAAAGTATGATCTGTGGATCATTAGCGAGGATTGCCTCTGAAATTCTAACATGCTCTAGGCAGAAGATACGTTTAATCGTAAGCTTCATAACTGGACACTAATATTTCCGAAAACAACCCCATAAAATTGAACTGTTTCAACAAAACCCTATCTGAAGGAAATGTCATGCGCAAGAGGAAACGGCCAATCATATCATTTACGAATGCGAGGCTCTCTTGCCTCCCTAGATTAACTTCTTTAGGCATCATCCATACTAGAGAGTTACACCTAGACTCCATTAAGGGGTTATCGGACTTTATTAATAAAGTGGATGACCTGAGCAACGGGAACTAGGAAATATTGGGTTTGGAGTTATTGGTACAAAATGCTGATAAAAGCAGAGGTGCCCCAATGACATACAAACCCAAATCAAAGAAGAAGAAGACACAAATTTCCAAGTAAACAGATAATCATAATATGATTTGATTTAGAAATTTTAAATATTGTAATAATATAAAATATAATAATTAAGAATAATATTTTTATTTTATATACCTGCTTTAATTTTCTAGTTTTAGGGTTAATTTAATAACAGCAGTTAAGATAACAATACACCAGTACTCACAAGCATAGTACATTTTTAACATAATTTGCATATTATTTTTACATTCAATTTACATTTAACTACCTATTCATAAGATAATGTCACTTAACTTGGAAACTATATATGTTTTTAGAAACAATATAAAATTTTGATAATAACATGATGTTTACATAGGTATTAATCCCGCTAATATTATCAACAAATATTAAGAAGAAATGGAATATAATTACCTTTACTCTATATTTTTAATAATTTCTACAATGAAATTACTTTTAAAGAGTAGTGAAGAAAATTAATTATAGGTATATTAATCACCTATAGCTATAAGCACACTAGATGTTTTAGTTTTAGATTATTTTTAAGAGCAATCTTTTTCTGGAATTCGAGCAAACATTGATGAATAAATCGATGTGAAGCAGAAGTACTATTGAATTATCGGGAATACACCATTAAGAGTAACTAAATCCAAAAGGAATGTGAAGTTGCTGATGGTTTTTAGAGATACTTTGTTGCGCAAATAATTGAGACAGTGAAAGGAAAGGAAATAAAAAGATCGTTAATGATATTTTGACTTAACGATTTGGAATGCACTTCAAGAGAGAAAACGTGTAAATTGTCCTGTAAGTGTAACATTAAGCACATAGAAAAGCACTGTTTTTATTTTTTTATTGTTTTGAAGCCTTATGTTCTTCTGATCTTAATTACTGTGAAATGTTTTATTTTCAAGAAAGAAAAAATTATTCACTCATGAATCTATGCAGACTTTATTGGTTCTAATTTTAGATTAATACTATTTAGATTGGGTACATCTGAAAGCAAGTAATTGCTTTCAGATTAGCTTAAACATCATAGCTCTTATCCTAACATTCATTAATAGAATATAAAAATTATTTCTTTAATCAAACATAATTTAGTTTTTAGACGACGTTTGTGGGTACTACTCCTTTCTAACTTTTAAAATAAAATAAGGTTTCTATTGATGTAAATTTTAGTATTTGTGTGGCATATTTAATTTGAGAATTTTAAATGATTTACATGTACTTCACACACAATTTAGATTTAATTCATATCATTTGGTTAAAATTTATTTCTATTGCCTTTTTAAGTGAAAATGTGTGTTAATAGAGAATTAACATATCAGCTTGGGAAACACTGAAGACATTTTATTAACACAGAATATCAGTTAGAACACATGTTTTGATCCTTAAGAAAAATGTGTGGCAATATGTTTCATATAAGTGAAATTTCTGTTATTTACGCATTACATTAATTATTTAAATTAAATTCCAATATGAGTGTCATATATAATGTTTCAAATTAGAATGATCCCAAGAGGAAATACAATATTTTATTATTTATTCATGTAGATATTTCGATAAAATAGTACTATCTTTATTCATGGATGGCCATGCATGTCTGGCAAAATATGAAAACTATTGAAAACTATTTATAATTTCAAAATTCTCTTTTCAGAAAATATAATTATAATTATAATTATAATGAAGAAGAAGACATTAATTTATATTAATAATAGTTGTAGTGTTAGGATACTCCTCATTCTCCTCACATGATGGCGCTGCAGTCATTGGGAGAGAGGAGAGGAGGGGTCCGCTCCGGCGGAGAGAGAAGAGATTGTCTTTGACCAGCGAACGAGGAGGTTTAGCTGGCTCTCCTTGGGTGTTTGTTCTGTTGGCCGAGTAGGGTCATAGTCAAATTTCTTTTAATTATAATTTTAATATACAATACTATCAATTTTTATTTTTAAATTTAAATAAATGTTTGTATTCCTTCGAGTTTTGCTTTCTTCGACAGAACAGACACTACACAGGCGCAGCCGCACAGGATTACGAACTGATGTTTCTGACATAATCTGAAACGGAACTGTGAATTCGTTTATTTTGACTGTGTTTTACAAGTAATTGAAATGGCTTTTCTCGCAAAAGGAAAGAAGGAAGATTTACGAACTATTGCAGTGGAATTAGGCATTGAGAATGCTGCGAATCTAAAACTTTACGAACTAAAAAAATTTATAACAGAAAACGAAAACTACGACGAATATTTCATTAAAGAATTCTTAAATTCGTTGATTGAAGAACGAAAAAGAAACGAAGAAATTGAAGAGCGGAAAAGAAATGAAGAAATTGAAGAACGAAAAAGAAATGAAATTGAAGAGTGGAAAAGATTGCAAGAAATTGAAGAACGAAAATGGAATATGGAAATGGAAAAACGAAAACTAGAAATGGAATTCGAGCTTCAAAAACTAAGTTTAATGGAAAAGGAACGAACAGGAGAAGATAACTTACAAAATACTGGTAATGATTTTCATTTTAAGGCGAAATTAGACTTAAATAATATTTTACAGAAGTTTGATCCCAAAACAAATGATATAAGTTTATATCTTGTCCTCTTCGAAAGACAAGCTAAGAGAATTGAAATTAAAAAAGAACTTTGGGTTACGCACTTAATTGGATTATTGCCGTATGATGTTGTACAAATTATAGCAAGGGAAGAGGAAGAAGTCACCGAGAATTACGACAAAGTAAAAAGTTTACTTCTCAAAAGGTATAAAATGACCCCAGAAAAATTTAGACAATTCTTCACGAAGCATCATAAGAAACCAGAAATAAACTGGCGAGATTTTGCTTATGAACTGAGAAATTATTTCTTAGAATGGATCAGTGGACTTGGAATACGAACATTTGAAGAACTATGTGATCTAATAATAACCGATCAAATAAAACGCAAAGTTCCCTTAGAAATTAAAGAACATTTTATTGATGTTTGGTCAAATTTTAAAACTCCAGAAGAAATAGCAAGTAAATTGGATGATTATGAAAATGTCAGAACGAATATTAGTGTCAAACCGAAAGAATTTCCTCACCCAGAATATTTCAAGAGATATAATTATAACGAACAAGAACAAAAATATTCGGCAGAATCAAAACCGAAAGAATTTCCTCGCAAAGAATATTTCAAGAGATATAATTCTAACGAACAAGAACAAAAATATTCGGCAGAGTCAAAACATATTCCTCCGTATGTTAGACAACAAAAATTTAAAAATTTTCGGAAAGAAGAAAATTTTGAAAAAAGAACTGTGAAAGAATGTTATATTTGTGGAGATTCGCATTTTGCGAGAGAATGCCCAAAAAGATTTAAAGCAAATAATAAGAAAAGCGATATTCTAACAGCAGAAATTCGCTCCCAATTTTTAAAAGAAAAAAGAACGGAAATTGAAATAAATCCTCTTCAATATGTGGACATTTACGTAGATAATACTCCAGTGAAAGCTCTCGTAGACTCGGGATGCCAACTTCCAGTCATAAATAATGACTTTATTCCAAAATCAAAAACAGAAAAGGGAAGAGTCATTTTAATCAGTGCTTTTGGAGAAAAGATAGAAGCTGAATTAATGAGTTTTCAAGTAGCGTTAAAAACGGAAAATAATAAAATGTTCTCGAAACCCATCGAAATTATTGCAGCTGTTACGAATAAAATCCAAGGGCAATGTATAATACCAACGAAAGTTTTTATTTATTGGAAAATGTAGTGATAGAAGAAAACAAGAAGTCTGCCGTCTGCTTTGTTTTGGCGCCGCAAGAAGTTGAAAATCATAATGAGACTGCTGAATCATCACACGCCGAAAATGTGGGTGAGGCTCTCTGTTCAAATGATGCCACAAATCCGTGTATTTCTGATGAGGTGGAAGAACCGGAAGCCGAAACAAATTGTAAATTGAGCCAATCATTACAATTTAAAAAAGAACAACATGAATGTGCCTCTTTGGATGAAGTGAGATCTACTTTATCACGTGGCAAGGGTAAATATTTTGATTTAGATGGCATTTTATTCCACAAAGAGAAAGTTTGCGGTGAAACTGTAAATCAGTTAATTTTACCGAAATGTCGCCGTCAGAAAGTTATGTATTTGGCTCATACATCTGTTTTTGGAAGTCATATGGGATTAAAGAAAACAAAAGAAAGAATCCGATATAGTTTTTACTGGCCGAATATGTCAAATGATATTTTAAATTTTTGTAAATCTTGTAAAGAATGCCAATTACGGTCTCCTGAGAAATCTTCCGATAGAATTCCTATTTCTCCAGTTCTTAGACCAGACCTACCGTTTGAAGTTGTGAACGTGGATATTATCGGGCCGATTGAGCCTTCTTCGGCACGTAAACACAAATATGTTTTAGTACTGATGGATCAACATTCGAGATGGCCAGAAGCTATTCCTTTACGTTCTCTAACAGCAAAGGCAACTTGTGATGCGCTATTGGAGATTTTTATGAGAACTGGTATTCCCAGCGTTATTGCTAGTGATCAAGGGACTAATTTTACTTCTAAACTAACACAAGAGTTTATTAATCGCTTAAGATGTTCTCCCAGATTTTCAGTGCCAGCGTATGCTGCCAGCAATGGATTAATTGAAAGATATAATAAAGTTCTGAAGAACTCTCTTCATCACGTCATACGATCAGACCCCAGAAATTGGGATAAATATATCCCTTATTTACTCTTCGCTTACAGAGAAGTACCAAATTGCACTACTGGCGTTTCTCCCTTCAAGCTTTTGCACGGTAGAGAAGCAAGAGGACCTTTAGAGTGTTTTGAAATCAAGCTGGACTGGTGAAATCCCTATTCCATTAAATATGAGTAAATCTGTTGTTGATTATTTACAAGATCAGAAGGTAAAATTTGAAAGAGCCGTCGAACAAGCCTCATTGACAGCTGCTGGAAAACAACAAGCCTACACCGACTACTTCAATCGCCGGACTGTTCTAAAGGAATTTAAGGTGGGTGATCAAGTTTATTTATTGATTCCGGACTCTTCTAACAAATTGTATGCCAGATGGACAGGTCCTGGTGAAGTAATTGAGCACTGCCTACCTAACTCCTATAAAGTTAAACTCCCAGATGGAAATATTAGACATTGCCATGTAAACAAAATCAGAAAATATTGTCCAAGGGTCAATGTTGTGGGAATTGTCTTTGAAGATGACGAAGAATTTGGTGAAATTCATGCTTCTCCAAGACCTACTGGCGAATTACATGCCGGGGATCCTTTACAAAATGTAAACATGCAACATTTATCTAAAGATGACACGGAAAATATTTTGATTTTATTACGAAATTATAAGACTTTGTTTACAGGAAATGTTAAAATAGCCAAAGTTAATGAACATAAGATCATATTAGAAGAAGGGAAAGAACGTAAAAAACCTTATGTTTACAGAATTCCAGAGGCTCTTAAATCCCAAATAGATGACCAGATTGATGAACTATTGGAATTAGATCTCATAGAGGAGAGCTCGGCTGAAATAGCACATCCAGTGGTATGTGTAAACAAAAAGAATGGAGGAATTAGGATGTGTATCGACTACAGATCTCTTAATACTGTGACAAAAACGGATGATTTTCCTATGGAAGATTCAATTAAATTAATTTATTGTATTGGAAAGGCTAATATTATTTCCACATTGGATCTACTGAAGGGTTACTGATCTATTCCAGTAGAAGAAGCTAGTCGTGATTTCACCTCATTCAAAACCCATAGATCTCAATATCGTTTCAAAGTCATGCCGCTTGGATTGAAAAATGCCGCCGCTACATTTCAAAGGGTGATGAATAAAGCGCTGTCTTCCTTTAAGGAATTTTCACGTGCTTACATTGATGATATAGCTATATTTTCGAATAATTTAGAAGAACATTTATTGCATCTAAATATTATTTTAGGAAAATTAATGGAGCTCAACTTTACTGTTAATATAAACAAGTGTGATTTTGCCAAGCCTCGTATCAGGTTCTTAGGACATATTATTGGCTCTGGAGAACATCAACCTGATTCGGAAAAAGTGCAAGTTATACAGCAACTTAAAAGACCAACAACCAAAAAGGATCTTAGAAGTGTGTTAGGGTTGTGTAACTTTTATCGTGAGTACATTCCTAAATATTCTGATTTAGTATATCCATTAACTGAGCTTACTAAGAAACGTATGCCTGACAATATTCCCTGGACTGAAGTACGCGACACAGTGTTTACATCTCTAAAACAAGCCCTAGTTAAGGCACCTTCACTTCACACTCCATCACCAGGTAAGCCTTTCATAATTTATTTTGATGCTTCTCAGGTAGGAGTTGGTGCTTGCCTGTCTCAGCGTGCCAATGACAAAATTTATCCTGTTTCATATGCTAGTCAAAAATTGACTAAAACTCAACAATCCTGGTCTACAATTGAACGTGAGGCTTATGCAATAGTGTGGTCGTTAAAAAGGCTTGAATCGATAATTTTTGGTTCAGAAATTGAGTTTTATACTGACCACAATCCCTTACCATACTAAACCAAATGTGCACCTCAATCACCTCGTCTTTAGAGGTGGGTGTTTGCTCTTCAGAGATATAATATAACAATCAGACATCGTGCAAGAGCTAAGATGCCTCATGCAGATGCTTTATCTAGACTTTTTCCAGATAAAAACTGACTTTAGTGCTTAGTGTAAAATCTTTACATTAAATATATTTCAGTGAAAATATTTTGTTTTATTTGTATCTTTGTATTTGGTATATTGTTTGTTTACATCAATTTTATTGATATATTGTTTGTTTACATCAATTGTATTGTTATATTGTTTGTTTACATCAATTTTTTGATATATTCTTTGTTTACATCAATTGTATTGATGTATTGTTTGTTTACATCAATTGTATTGATATATTGTTTGTTTACATCAATTGTATTTGTATACTGTTTGTTTATATTATTTTGGTATATTGTTTATATACATTGTCAATTTATATATTCAGTGGATAGATATATTTTAATTTTGTCTTATATCTTTTTATATACATATTATTAATATTGATTATTCTATGCATACTTGTGAATTTTAAGTAATTCATTCGCAAATAATTTTTTCTATACACCTATAATTATTTCCTAATTCCATGTTCAAATTTATTTTATGTTTAATATTCTTTAATTGTTTGCAAAATATTATTAAGTCTGTGTTATTCTTTTGTATCCTAACATATTTAATTCAGTTATGTGTTTATTTGGAACATAAACCCAAAACTTGCGGGAAGGGTGTAGTGTTAGGATACTCCTCATTCTCCTCACATGATGGCGCTGTAGTCATTGGGAGAGAGGAGAGGAGGGGATCCGCTCCGGCGGAGAGAGAAGAGATTGTCTTTGACCAGCGAACGAGGAGGTTTAGCTGGCTCTCCTTGGGTGTTTGTTCTGTTGGCCGAGTAGGGTCATAGTCAAATTTCTTTCAATTATAATTTTAATATACAATACTATCAATTTTTATTTTTAATTTTAAATAAATGTTTGTATTCCTTCGAGTTTTGCTTTCTTCGACAGAAGAGACACTACAATAATATTATATCAAAAACTAAACTACGTCCGAAATTCCAAAATTTCACATAGCTTTAAAGTAAATTAGAGTACGTAATATCAAATTTATGGCTAAAAATAACTACCTTATTTTAATCTTTAAAATATTTGTGAGAATGAATATTTAATATGTTAACGTTTTTAAGATTAATTAAAAGTGAAATCTCATTTTAAGTTACTTGGTCCGAAAGTGGTAAATATACAGATTGTTTTTAGAGATAACTTTGTTTTACAAATAATTAATCTGATAAAAAATCATTAATATCAGTTTCACGTAATAGTTGAAATTACTTATTAAATGTTGCAAACAGTTCTGTAGATATAATGTCAGTAAAACAATCACAAAATCTATTCATTATAATGAAATTTTCTGTCTTATTGTCATTAATAAAACATTTAAAGAGATTAAATAATTTTCAACACTTTCAAAAGTAAATAATTAGTGCCTAATTTGTAGATTGTACTTATTGATAAAAGTGAATAAAAGTGTTTCATTTTAATTTCAGATTCAGTTTTTAAATGATGGTAAATGAAAACATGTAAACTGGATGCAAGAATTCCATATATTTTTATCCAGGAATGGAAAAAAAATATCATCCGATTGGTCTCGTGGCATTTTATGGTCTGTTTTCAGAAAAAGAAAACTCAACTTTTGCTCCTATTACCACAGCATCAATCAGTTGAACATTGTCTACATAGTTTCTTCAAATATCATTTCTTCACCTTTGGTTAGTAATGTAATTGTTGACTATCGATGTGGATTAAAGAAGGGATAATCTCCTTAACCGATCTTCATAGATCTGTACAAAGCTTCAATTTACACCAAATTCTTAAAAAATCTAGAGAGTTTTGAATTAAATTACATGTTTTTGTTGACTTCAAAACATGATTGATTTTGTTTTGAAGTCAATAAAGACACAATGATTGAAGTCTATAAAGACACAATGAATGAAGTCAATAAAGACACAATGATTGAAGTCTATAAAGACACAAAAAACTATGTTTATGTTGATCGTGACTTTCAACTTGTATCTCTTGCTGAGGTGTGCTTCTGTAATTGACTTTAAATGCTTATAAAAATCATTTTAACTTACACAGTTTCTTGTGTAAATTTATGAAAATGTTTGAAAGTTTCTTTAAAAAATTAAATAATGGTGTGAGATGGGGAGATGCTTGTGATTGCCTCCTTTTTAATTTTACCTGACAATGAAGAGTTCGCAATTCAGACCTCAACACCAGCAGAAAAACATTTACCAAATCTGCGCATCTCCTGTTGCTATTGTTGTTGCATGCCCCCATAGGCCAGCAGCGCTAGACCAGATCCATGACGTTGTACACTCTACAATAATCCAAAACCAGAAGAGGGTCGTCAACCAAGTCCTGCCTGGAGAGCCCAAGGCACTCAAGGATATGTTCAGGCGAAGCCTGCTCGGTAGAGCAGTTAGTACAGGTTTCAAAGGTTCGGGAATTCCCAGAAAATTTTAGGGTGATGTCCACTGCGAAATCGGGTGAGAATAGTTGTTCCTGACGACTTAAGTCGTTAGACAGGGAGCCTCCGGGACGGGAACTTTGGTACCAGTAATATACCATAGGGACAGTCCAAGTCATCCTGTTCTTAATTTTTTCTCTGGAGTGAAACTCTGTGAAAGTGAGAGGATCTAAATTAACGGAGGCCTCGCCAGCACCAGCTTTCGCCAGAGCATCCGCAATTTCATTTCCCTCAATATCGACGTCGGAAGGAATCCACTGCTGATGATTCTGATGAGATATTGAAATCCGTTTTAACTTGTTAACTATTGTCACTCCAACATTGTCTCTAACACTTTGCCAATTGCATAGGTGCTGAATTGCACTCCTGCTGTCAGACAGAATCCAATTCTCCTTTCCATAAGGAAGAGATGAAAAAACCTCAAGAGCCTCATCAATAGCTATCAGTTCACTCCGAAAAACCAAGCAGTGATCGGGATTTCTCCTTTGAAGCTTTAATTCATGGTCTTGAGATTTGACGAATATACCACTGCCGGATCGGAAAAAGTCATCTCTACTGCCATCTGTGTAGACTTGAACAGCATCAAGTGGAATTTCTCCAATTTTCTCAAGGGCCAATTGCCTCAAATAGGCAGGAAGGTCTGTTTGCTTATTTCCATGAACTGGCAACTCGAAATGAAAGAAGACAGCATCTAAGTCGTCCACTGGGCTAAGACACTGTGATATGTGATGTCGTTCCACTGCGTCATCGACAAGATTAAAGAAATCTACTTGGCTGAAGGGAGCGCATCTCCTTGTTTATCCTTGCGCATCTCCTTGTTTATGCTGATGATATCGTGATGACAGCAAGACCAATGTATGCTTGAGCCATGTTATGACCTTAAAAATCAGCAGAAAAATCCAAATTCTTATGAATGAAAACATGAATAAGTATATCCTAATTACCAAATATTCAAGAACTTTTAAATTTTCAGAGTTTGAAGATTATAAAATTAAAGTGTATTATTTTTTTGTATGTAGGCTCAAATATCAATGCTCAAAACAATGTGATCAATCTAACTGACCTTCTGAAAGTATATAATCTCCGATACTTAATCCATAAGAAGTATATGGATCAATTATCCTTTGGTGAATACCTTCAAATCGACCACACAATATTGTTATATGAGGTATTCTAAGTAATTCTCAGGCAATATTCTAATTGAACATAGTTCCAGATGGAGTCATATAAATAAACTTAATGTGCGAGATCAAAATTCGAATTTTAGTAGCTAATCGATGCCTAAATGACTCATGTAACTT
The DNA here is from genome assembly GCA_037975125.1 of Latrodectus hesperus. Taxonomy (NCBI): domain Eukaryota; kingdom Metazoa; phylum Arthropoda; class Arachnida; order Araneae; family Theridiidae; genus Latrodectus; species Latrodectus hesperus. The sequence continues at coordinate 19,436,057 of CM075862.1, read as the reverse complement.
GTCATAAAACTAAATTAATTTGAGGAAACACTCAACTCACATTATATAAAATATTTATTAGATTTATGATCACTTATGGATCTGAGATATGGACATTTTCTAAACCCCAGGCAGAACAGCCAGCTATCTTTCACGAAAAAAATTTGGAAAAAATGATACTGTAAATGAAAATGAAGTTTGGAAACGTCGATATAATTTTTAATGGTTCAAATTATAAGAGATATAGATATCATCAATTTCATTAAGATAGGTCATACGAAATTTGTGGGCCAAATATGCAGGTGGACCCCTTATCAATAACATTTAGGTTTTTTAGTCATAAGCCTTTGGGAACTAGAATAATGAGTAATTTCAGGTTGAGATAAAAGGAATCTGTAGGAGGAAATTTTAAAATTCTAAGATCAATTAATTGGAAATAAATAGCAAAAAATAGATCACATTGGAAGAAATTTCTTGGAAAGACCTTGGCTTCTCAGTAGTCGTGTCAATATTGTTTCCAACGGGGGCACTAGGGTGACGAACCCATTACCACAACAAGGCCAGAAACTACTACTCATTTATTGTTACTCAGTAGGCACCTGTGAACCAAGTCACGGAGGCGAGTAGCCTTGCCTTCACCATACCACCACAAACCTGTTTATAGTGTGGGCCACACTCATACATCATTACAGAAGAAAGAACAGAGAAACACAGAGAGAACAGAGAAAGAAAGTAACATGCATGCCCAAACCGGGATTCAAACCCGGGACACATAGCTCAGGACTCAGGAGCAATGGCCACATATATTATATTATATTTATATATAAACAAGCTTTTTATTTATTTGTATGCATATATTTTATTAATTTTATGTTTTGTAGTTACATATGGCATCATTGGAAGAATAGATACGAATGTATAAAATCGCTTGAGCATCACTTTATAGCACTTATATATATGAAAAACAAGAAACAATTTTGTTAATAACCAGAAGAAATTTACAAGAAAACAGTAATAGAAAATTAAATTTTAAATGACTTGGAAAATAATGCTCATAAAGGAAGGACGTGATACGCACGTCCGAAATATTCTTAACTGACTCAGCGTCCGCGACGTAACTGTTACGTCGCAATAAACTGGTCGAAAAGCGGTTCATGACGGCAGGGATACGTCGAAACTTTCCTGTTCGAAAGCGGCCTGCGACGGCAGAGATACGTCGCAGAGTTTTCCCCGAAAGCGGCCGTGACGTATATTTACGCATAGTAGAAACCACTTATTTTTGCTTTCCCCCTATTCGGTGGTTTGATTTATCGGTCTTAATCACTCAAACCACACTCCTTGGAGACTTTTCTTTGAAAACTACAACTCAGCCTGAGTTTTACGCCAAATATCTAAAATACTGTTATTTTTTCGCCAAGATTCAACTTTAAAATTTAATAATCTATAAATTTGTTGCTTTAGAAATAAAATGCAAGTTTATACATCATTATTTTTAATTTTAGTTCCTAAGCTTATTGAATTAGACGATTTTATTACACAAAAATTTAAAATCCACATGTACTTTTTAATTACTAACGAGCTTGCCTTCTTTTCTAAGTTAAATTTTAATAATTTTCCTGCTTATGCTAATTATTTCTTACATCTTACTTAATTTAATTCAGTTTTTATTGTTTTTGATGGCATTTTTTATCGACTAGTTATGACTGAAATAAACAAATAAATTTCGAAAATGGAAATGCTACCATCTAAGCAATTAAATTTTTAACCTACAGAAATTAATTATTTTATAACAAAATTTATTTTTAAAATAAGCGAATTATTAATACGTTAGTTTTACAAAAAATTATCTTTTAACATGATCCATATTAGGTATAAAAGAAATTTTTAAATATAATAATCTTAACCAGAGAATTTCTTGTTTTAAAATGTGGTTATATATTTACTTTACTCTTCTTATTTGAATTAAAAATTACTTTTTCTGGTTTATCTTTGAAACATAAAATGGTATATTCCATATACGATTGAAATTGTTATTTAAATTTAAAAATATAAAAAACGCATTATATATTTCAAATAAACTTCGTTTTTGAACAATTAAAGTTTTGAAAGCAAAGAACATCACATCTGAATGAAATAGCATGCTAAAGTTATACGACTACAGAAATCATAGACTGTTTAAATTTAGTTGTGTTGTTACAATCTGAATTAACGATAACAAGATATGGATGACATAAATATGATTAGTTACATTAAAGGGACAAAACTGATTACAGAAATAAAATGAAGTTCAAAATGAGATATTGGCTTAGAAATAAATTAAATAGCTGTTCAAATTATGAAAAATATTATTTATTTTCTTAAAATACATATGAATTTCAGCTCGCAAAATAATCATTGTTTATTATAAAATATAATATATATATTAATACAATATTTAAATTGCTAGTTAATCTTTTTTATAGGAATATGGTTATATTTATTTGAGTAAAAATAAACAATATTAAAGAAAGTTAACAAATTCAGGGCAATTTTATAGTATATTAGTTATATGATGGTCAAAAAATATATAATTATAAAAAAAGATTCATTATTGAATATTCATTAACGTTCATAAAACTGATCAATTTAGAATTAAATGCTTGCTCTGAATTTATAAAATAAATAAATAAATAAAAAAGTAATCTTTCGATACCAAACATAACTTTTTCACCTTAAGTAAATTTGTGATAATCTAAAACATTAAAGTTTTTCTAAACTAGTAATAGATAAATATTAAGAATAGAAAAATAAATGCTTATAAAAATTTTTATTATTTACTTTTTCAAGTCTTAAGAATATATCCTCTATCAATTTAAATAATGATTACTTTTTCAATTTTGATAATATTTTTTGATTTTTATTCTTGATATATAACTCTGTGATATTCATTATATTGAAAGCATAATACTGTTTTAGCACATTTTATATAAATATTTTTGCACGCCGACTCCCATTTCAACGACCTTACAATATAGAAAAGAATACTTGCATTTTTTATACGTAAAAATTCATTTGAATTTTGAAAACATTTGAGATAATTTTTAAAAAAGGAACTATATGATTAAATTCAAATTTTCAGACTTAACTTCGGATTTTGGTATTTATCTGTTAAGTCATTAAATCGTTTATTAATGTTAATGTTAACAATACAAAATAACAAAAACTAAAATAAAATTATTCTTTCAAAAAATAAAATGTAGTTGAAATGCAATCAAGGATATTAAATTTGAATTATTAACGCAATTTTGAAATTTTCTGTTTTCAGAATTCTTAAAATTTAAAATAAATTGCTGTTTGGAAATTTTCTATCCAAAATTCTACCTTTCTTATATAAAAAAGAGAATATAAAGTTGAACATTTTTATAGGATTCCTGTAATCTTTCATGATTTGATAAGCAAAATTTGTTTTGTATCATTTTGTTTCTATCATATTAATACTACTATATATTTTGTTATGTAGCAGTAGTTATAAATAGCTCCTATAGTATTCAAACATTTTTCACTTAATTATTTCCTTTCCTTAAGACCTTGCGAAGTTTTTTATCACAGATAGTTGAATACTAAAGGATGAGGTGTTAAATTTATTTTGTCTCCAATTTTTACAAGTATTCGACTGTTAACAGTATTGTTTCAAACAGCTTCTCCCATATATCCCCTGTATATACGTCAAGACTTCGTTTCAAGGAAGATAATTCATTGCACATGTGGCTTCCTGTGTGGTTAAAATGTTTCCATTTAGTTACAGATGGAATGAAAGGGAATTTTATCGATTACTCTAGTTGAAGTAGACATATGAGAAACTGCTTTTTCTCACCTTGTTTCATTCCTCTCAATCTTAACAATTCTCAATTATAGATAAAATCTCTTTAATTAGGAAACTTTATATAGTAGAGATATATGATAATTATATAAAGGTTTTGCAACTTGTAATACAATAAAATATTACCAATGCAAGAACTTTTCATAAAAATATTTTTATAATGGAGTAATAATAGCCTCTTAGCATTTTATTACATATTATATTATGTAAAATTAAATGTAAGCCAATAGAAACTCGTTATAAAATTTTAAGTTTCTTTCGTACACTAATTTTGCCAAATTAAGTTGTAAAGATTCTTTTGTTTTTATTTATAATTATACATAAAGTTCAGTTCATAAACGCTAGATTAATATTTAAAAAATAACTCGAGTAAACACTTCTGAAACGAAATATTTCATTTACATTGAAATAAATTAAATGTAACAGTTTAAACTTCTTATTAGTACATGCACTGATATATATTTCAATTCAGATTGACAAATGAAGTTAATTTTCATGTATTGTTACAAGTGATATTTTATCTAAGGTTGTTCAGTTACGAGTGGAAAAATTAATTTAGCTAATAAATTTGGGCTTTAACGCTTTTAAATAAAAAAACAAAATTTATCTATGAAAAAAGAGCATAAGTAATATATATTTTTAGTTCTACTAAAAAATTAAGTAAATTAAAAATTTTAATATATTTCTAATTCATTTATACTGTTGAATTATAGAAACGTATAAATAATCTAAATCAGCCTTGCTATGTGTGCTGAAAGTATTATAATATTGTGAAAGGGTTTGAAAAATATTTATTTACTTGCATTAAATAATTATGAAGTTTCTACTTCTATAACTTTTAAAATGGAATAAATTAGACTTCATAACGTTGCTTGAAGTACATTGCTAACTTTTTTATCGTTCAATGATATCAATTGTTCGCCTTCATGTTACATATCCTCTGAGCTTATAGGCAACACACCAACTCTTCTATTAGTATAAATTACTAAATAGCAGTATATATATTTCAAATCACTATGAGGTCTATCAAAGTGCTTAACTTTAAGAATTGAGAAAAATGTATTTCCAGATAAAAGTAAATATATTATAAGGACGGCACACAATAATCTCTCTCTCTTCCTCTCTCAAATAATTTAAAGTGCTTAGGAAAAACTTTCTTAAAAAAGGTTGTCACATATATTGAAAAAAATTAATTTAAATTCTTTTGAATTTCAAATTCATTTTCTATTTCACCAGATTGCTTCATAATAATTGAATATTATTTTGAGTTAAGGAGAATAAGTATTTTGAATACTTAACAAATGTGTTTTAGGCAATTTATTTTTCGTCCATCACTTGGAATTCTTTTCGATTAAAATACAACTTTAATTTATAATAAATATCTTGTTAAAAATATCTAAATAATGTTTTTTTAATATGAAAGAAAAAAATTGTAAAAGTAATAAATGATTTTATAATATTGTTTTAGAATGTAAATATATAAGAAATATCATAATTAAGAAAGTACATAATCAGCAAATATAATGTGTTAAAATTTCTTATACAGAACAATTTTAATGTAAGTTTAACTACATGTATTTTGCATTAAATAGTTTTATTTTCATATACAATAATGCAGAAATGAAAACTAATCCTTTTTTGCAAACATTTAATTTTTTTGGGCTAAAAAACTTTTCCAGATATTTAAATATAAAGTGAAAGTAATTTTTCAGATATAGTATAAGCCAAGAACATTACACACATTTATTCACAATGTTATGCAAATTTTCTAATGTTATGTTTAATTGTTTAAACTCAAAATATTTATCGATGAATAAATTGAAAAGCTTTAATTAATGTTTTTGAAAATAACATTATAAAAATTGAAAAATAATTAAGCTTTTTATTTTCATAAACACCACACTAATTACTACATAATGTATTAATATAAAGTAAAAATTTGTTTGTGTTAAGAAAAATATAATGTGAGAAAATGTATTTTTACTAACATTATTTTATCTTACTGTAATAAAAATTTGAAAAGCTTCTGTGTCTCATTCAAAAGAGAAATTTCCATTATACAGAAAATGATAAATACACATGAAAATGTGACAAGCAACTTTCTTAATTAAACTGCGTAAGAAATCCAAAACATCATAATTTGTGGATACCATTTTTCTTTGAATTTCATATTATTTACCAAGTCAACCTAAAAACACTGAGGAATATCTCCAAACATTTTCAATTACATAAAAAACAGTTATTTTTTAATAATTTTTGCTTTTTTAAGTTTTATACAAAAAAAAAAGATATACGTTTTCGTTTTAACCACTTTTATTGGGATGTACAATTCTTTCTGGCAAATGCATACAATCCTAGATAGGGTAGTTAGTGGTAGTTAGTAGTAAGTGACATCTCCTCCCTCTAAATTGAGTGATGTGACAGTTTTCAGGGGGTAGGAAATGTTCCCAATGAGAATAGGGAACAGTCAACGATTTTTGTATAGTTTAGGGACGTGGGTAAAAATAGTACATCTGGTTTTAAAGAGGAAACATTTTTCGCAGATTCTTGAAATTTTCTGAGCCGCTGAGTCGGTTAATTTATACGTACCTGTACAAAGTGACAACTTTGAATAAATCAACGGGCATGTATTTATAGCAGGGACGCTGATTTACTGAATAAATTTCTAAGCCAATGACGACTATGACTAAATCGGCTCAGATTAATATAAAGACATTAATATTATACTTGATGAATGTCTGTGTTGTGTCTGTGTGATGAATGTCTGTGTTGAATGTCTGTGTTTATAACGAGATATTAAAAGAAAGAAATTACTAATAAAGCATTGTTTAATAAAGGAGTATAACATTTTTGCCAATATCTTAAAAGCGTGCACAAACAGGAAGCTCTAATACTTAATACTGATAATAAAACTTTAATTTTTAAAAACTTTATTTTCAAGAATAATATCATATATACTTTAATTAAATGTTGTTGTCGTGTGCCAGCTAGGCTGGCTATATGGGGTGCGCTGCTCCACTTTTCCAACTGAAGCATATTTATGTGTGGAGCATATTTAGGTACCGACTTTCTCAATACACACATGCCATAGGCACCCGTTCATAGGGTAGGCAACCATTCACAACACATTAATACAAGGAAAGGACAAAGACAATGTAGATAGAGAGAGAAAGTAAATCCATGTCATAATCGGGATTTGAACCCAGGACCTCCCTATCCGCAGTCAGACACGCTGCCCACTAGGCAAGCTGGGTGCCACTTTAATTAAATAAATCAAAATTATATAGAGCTGTTACATATAAAACGGTATATATTCAAGTAATTTAGCTCAGAAAAAAATAAAACTTGTTTAAAAAATAACATAATTTCCAGACTTCAAAGATAAACTTTCTTCATTTTCATGCATTTTATCAAGGTATTTTTTGTTGTCTTTCTTCAAATTATGTAGTATTTTACCAGAATTTTTTTATTATTTTACTTTTTCTCTATGCTGAGAAATATATAATAATATTATGAAAGAAATGTGTACAAAATAGAAGGGCCACATGAAATAGAAGTTAGAAATAACTTTAATCAGAATAGAACACAAATCAAAAAGAAAATACTTCATTTAAGTTTGTTATACTGCTTACACAATATTAATATCGTTATGAATAGATACTGATTGTTATTGAAGCATTCTCAAGTCCTGAGAAATAGATTAATATTACGTAATAGTATGCTCGAGATTTACATTTATAATCTAGAATCATTTTGAATTCCAATTGTAGACGAAATACCACAAAGATAAGCTTTAAAACTTTCATGATTCAATAAAATGCTCGTTTCATTTTAATATAAAATGTAATTTTAGAGTATACTATTTTTATCATAAATTATAAATGTTAAATAATGATATTTTGTTTTTATATGATATATTTTGTGGTGATTTCCTCATAAAATATCAATGAATATTATAAAATTTTTTAATTTAGTCTTAATTTAACCCAAAGAAATGAAAATATTTCGATTGACGCTCTTTTAAAAAACACAATTTCCGTGCTGTTTCATAAATTCTAAATTTTAAGGAGTGCTTTTTTTAATCTTCTTTTTTTGGCAGTCATTCTTTGTTATCTTCAAGATGGAATCTGCAAGCATTATTAAGCTCGAAAAGCATGAATATTTTATGCCATGCTTCTTTGAAGCAGTCCGCTTTGGCATGAAATGTTTGGAAAAATAAAATTATAGAAGAAAAACTAAGATTAAATTTGCTTTCTACTTCAAACCAAAATTGTATTGAGTGGAGAGGAGTGTTTTGACAATTCACATTCTGTGGATATTTGAAACATCTACTGCAAGATTAAATCATATGCTACAGGTTTTATCTATTCCTTAAGATAATAATATTTTACTTGGTTTAGTCACTCTTATTTATTACAATAAAATACATTTAACTGTTTTATTTTATCCACGCGTCTTATATAAAATTTGTTTGTGAAATTATATATAATGTTATTTGATACTACATTAACTTTTTTCAATGTATTTTAGTATTTGCTTTTTAAATGGATGTATTTTCAACGAAAAAGCATATATCCAAATAAATTATTATGCGTTTTGTGTTTAATTCATTTCATTTGAATTAAAATATTGATCCATTTCACTTGTATTAAAATATTATATACATTTCGTTTGAATTGTAAGTATCACATTAATATCCAAATAACTTTAAGGAGTACCGAATAAATATACACAAAATATTTGAATTTATTTCTTTTATATTAACATATTACTAATACATTGATGCTAGGAAAATTATTCATATTTGTTGCGAATGCCAACGTAGCACCATTCACAGGTAAATTGAAATGACGTGACTTACATTTCTGATATTTAAAACATTACTATTTTTGTTGTTCTCAGTCTTTCTCTCGATTTGCTTTGTTATAATTGATATCCTTTTTCTTGTTATCGTTAATAAATGCATTTACGTATAATAAATTGTTTATATTCAGTATTAATCTACTTTAATAAGCTAAAATCAAACAACTGGAAAATATCAGCTCTGTATTAATATTTAGATGTTATCACGTCAAGAAAAGTTTCAATATTTTTTGGCATATCAATGTGAGGTCTAGTTTAACTGCTGATATTGATAGTTTTACAATCTTAATAAATGAATTGGACAACATTAGAAGGTCAGCTTAAAATGCTCCACACATCTTTATTATATGTTTCCAAAAAACTTTGGATGTGCATGAGGAAGACTATCTATATGAAAAATGCTTTGATAATGAAACAAAAAAAAACAGAAAAGTATGCCTCCTTGGAGGAATGTCAAGAAGAAATTTAAAATCTTTTTCAAAAATATAGTTCTAGTAAAAATATATTTGAAGAATATTTATGGACTGCTGAAGATGCAGATATGCAGAAACAATTATTATGAGACATGTTCAAGAATAGAAAATTTGCCTCTAAAAAAACCTCCAAGGAAGGAGTTGTTTGAAAAATAAAATTAAAATTTCTAAAATTTTTATGGACCATGTTTAATGATGATGCAAAAAATTTGACATTTGGCTGACAATTTAAAAAATCAATTTGGTGATACCTTTTGTTATGAGGATAAGTTTCAGTGGTTTTTGCAAGCAGTTGTGTCAAAATCAAATTCAGCCCGAGTGGTGGATTGTTTCATTTCTACCATTGAAAATAATTTCTAGGTGATTTCAAAACTGCATTAAAAATTGCGGCTGAGGAGTTATTAGTGCGAATATTCGCAAGGGACTTTATAACTATGGAAAATAAGATCACAACTCATTTGAAGTATGATCTCCCAAATTTAAACTATAAAAAATAAGATAGCTGTCAACAGTTTGAAAAGAACTCATGAGAAATTTGGTGATTTCTTCTGCCTAGTATCATGGAGTCTTGTTTTGTCCAAGTAAATATTCCTTCATTGGGATGGTCAAAGGATATATAAGAGGATTTTCCGGATTATGATCATAGATTAGAAATGTTAAAGAAATTTTTAAATAAGAAGTGAAAAGCCGAAGAGAAGGTACAGTTACCCCGTAAAAGGGACTTACAATCTTAATTAAATTGAGAGAAAAGAGATCAATTTATTTCAACGATTAACGACGGCAGCCACGCTGATAAGCATAATTAAAAAAATAATGCTTGTTAGTGAAATTTACTGCTCACTTTTTGTATTGTAAAATATCCCTTCAATGAATGTGTCGATGTCAGTTGTATATATATATATATATATATATATATATATATATATATATATATATATATATATATATATATATATATATATATATATATATATATATATATATATATATATATATATATATATATATATATATATATATATATATATTATGCTGTAAATGTCAACAAATGATATATAAGAGTTCTTATTGATAAAGTTTCCCAGTACTTACATTTATTGCAAAAAAATTAAAATGTTTGATATCAAATAAAAAAATAATAAATTAGAAATGCAAAATGTGTAACTTAAAGGAGTGATAATTCAATACAAAAATCATAATGTTTTTAAATTTTTGATTCATTATTTTTAAGGAAACTTACGCATTACTAGTTGAAGGTTTTCTGAAAGAAGAGACATGCGGTTCGGTTCCATTAACTCCGTTTGTGAAGAATTGGTATTAATAAGGATGCTATTTAATTCAGTTTCCCATTTGATTAATGTGAAATTAATTTATTTCTGGAAGCGTATGTAATGGATTTATTTTACCGATAATCTATTAGATTCAAATTAGATTTGTTTTAGCTAAAACACATTGTTTTTTTTATTTTGACAGGGACGCAGAAAGTACCTGCAACCTGTAATATATAGAGTGATATTATTTTGAATAGTGTTTCTTTTTCTCGTGTTTTAGTGATTTGTGGGTTCTTGAATGTCAAGAGATTGTTTGACTCGATTCAAAAGTTTATTAAGGATAGGGAACGTTTGAATTTGACAAAAGAATTTTAAAACACTATAAAGTTTTGCCACCTGATGGATACAATCATTTTATCTTTAAAGTCGGATACGATTGATTTTTCTTCTTGTAAAGAATTGATTTAGAGACGGCACAAATACATTTGTGAAAGAATACAATGAAATAAAATTTTATAGATTATAAATATATATATATATATATATATATATATATATATATATATATATATATATATATATATATATATATATATATATATATATATATATATATATATATATATATATATATATATATATATATATATATATATATATATATATATATATATATATATATATATATATATATATATATATATATATATATATATATATATATATATATATATATATATATATATATATATATATATATATATATATATATATATATATATATATATATATATATATATATATATATATATATATATATATATATATATATATATATATATATATATATATATATATATATATATATATATATATATATATTACAAAATTGTATTTAAAAATTGGCAAAATTAAAAATCATAGAAAATTGGAAATAATGCTTCGGATATTTTGCTACATCAATTGATAGTAAAATTTTATAGTATAACCACAAAAATAAGATCAGTTTTTAAAGCATCATCTAAGGAAATTTAAAATGGTTATTTAATGCTTTATTATATTAAGGATGGAATTTAAATGTGCGAATACCGAACATTATTGATCGTTTTGAGTATTTTGCTATTCGAAATTTTGGTGACATTAGAAAGGTGTTCTTGCAATTGGGAATTGATCCTGTGCATGTAAATTATTGAAGATTTTTACCCTTAAGTAAATAAAACAATAAGATTAGTTGTGGTGGTTGTCGTTTTCATGTCATTGTTTTTAAAATTTTTGATAAATTGAGCCTTTCCTTTTATGTTGACAACTAAGTCAAGTAAGTGAATAATGTGAGAAAAAATGAGAGTTTATTTCTAAATCAAAGTGAATTCTATTTCCAGGTTGCCTTTATTTAAGAAACCTTGAAAACAATGTCAACTGTAAATAAGTTTCTAAGATTATGAAAATTAATGAAAGTTTTAAAACTAAATCAAAAAAGAATTTTTTATTCACTGTATTTTGGCCGACATGCAATTTTATGTTTTGCTACTTATATAATATTAATACATAATACTTGAAAACTAACATGATCCTAGGATTAAACTTTGCCTCGTGTTTGAAGACATAGGGATTCTACTTTTTATTCAAATAAATACCACTAAAATGCACGCATTTGTTAATGAATAGCAGCAGCCATATGATGTGGGTGTATTTCTAAGGACAAACTTTTCTCAAGATTGTCAAATCTAATATGCTAGAGCAAAATCTAGGGTTGCTTCTTAAAAACTGTTATGTTCCTCGACACTTATGGCAAACTGAATAGTTGCAAGATTATCGCATTTGGTGCAAGAAGCTCTTAATGTTACTAAACGTGAAACCATGTTTAAGTATCTTTCGATTGTTACATTGTACTGTTCAAAAAAAAAAAAAAAAGAAATGGGAGAAAAATATCTAATGATATTTCTTAAAGAAAAAAATTCTCAAGTCAAATTGGGATATATTCCAGATAAAATTAATCCAGCTGATTTAATTTCTTGAGGATGTTCTCATATTCGTTAGGTGGAATCATATATTCATTAGGTTGAATCTCATATTCATTAGGTTCTAAGATTCACTAATAATATATAATACAAAAACTAATATAAAACTAATAATGTATATATATATATATATATATATATATATATATATATATATATATATATATATATATATATATATATATATATATATATATATATATATATATATATATATATATATATATATATATATATATATATATATATATATATATATATATATATATATATATATATATATATATATATATATATATATATATATATATATATATATATATATATATATATGTATATATGTATATATATATATATTATATATATACTGAGATTCAGTTGATATGTAGCATTCAAGACTTTCTTTAAAAATAATATCTTTCGTTGTATTTTCGATACACTTTTGATTAAAAATCACTAGATTTTAATAAACTTTATGCAATTTATCTGTTTTAAAACCTATAGTAAATTTCATCTTAGAGTTATAATTAAATTACGAGATATCTATATTTTATTTTCAGACCAAATTTTCCCAAGCCTTTTGTCAGTTCTTAAAAACAAAATACAGTTATACTTGTGAAGAAGAGTGAAATCAAAATATTTATGTTGACATAAAACATATTTAATTTTATGCACTTTGCTTAAAACATTATCTTTTAAATAGTGAATTTTGCAAACTATCGAGATGCAAAATGTCCAGAAAGTGAATAGTTTACTTTGAAGAATTTTAATAAACTTATACATTTTTTCAACAAAGTTATTGCTTACAAAGTGTTTTAACATTTTAATTTCTTACTCGCATATTATTTTTTATATTAAACTTATATCATTTTCAACATCTTTCAGTACTTCATTTCTTTTTATTTTAAATATTTTTTCTTTGTAATAAAAGTGAATAAATTTGCAATAAATTGAAATAAAAAAATTTCGTATTAAAAATCGAAGTTACAATTAATATATAATCCCCTTTCTCTTCCATAAATTTCAACCAATAATCTTTTAGAATAAACTATTTTCTACAAATTTGTTGGTCCTTAATTAAAGAGAATCCAGCAACGAAGTTTTATAAGAAAATTTTTGAATAATTTTAATTCCTTTCAAATAAAGAGTAAATTTTAAGATGAATGCATTCATGAAATTCAGTTCATACTTTTTTGAAATAATCATTAGTTGAGACAATCTATTAATTTACGTGTAAATACCCAAAAGTTATATGTTTGGAGATGAATAAATAAAATGGTGCTTTATTCATTAACAAAATAATAAGCATCATTTTCATTCCCTTTTTTTAGTAAATCTAATAGACTGAGTCACGCAATTCGACTTTCAGTGTTAGATGAGTTAATCATAAAACGAGTAAAAAGTAATAATTTTTTATGGAAGTAAATTCTACAAATGAAAAATTTTCTTATTATATAATAAGATATTAATTTTTCCTCATTCCTACACATAAATTATACACTTTTAATTTTTGGGAAGCTTTGAATACAATGAATAATACTTTCAATAAGTCATTTCAACCCACAAGTATGCATATAATTTTGTATCATATTCAACAAATAACTGTTGTATACATTCAGGAGCTTTATTTTTTGCTATAGTTTTAAATTTTCATTAGTTTATGAGTATCTTACTAACAAATCACTGTGCTTAAATAAAAAAAATGTCATACTATGGTTTCTTATTGTCATATAAATTGACAATTTATTTTTATTTACTTTCACGTGTAGGTATTCCAATTAAACTAATATAAACTCAATTATTTTCTGAAAATGACACTAAATGTGAGAAAGAAAAACTCTACTTCAATTTTCTATCCTTATTATTCAGCACATAGTTTTTAATGAAAATCAACATATCCCTATAACATGCTTTTAAAAATGGCCTTTTACTTATTGAATTAATAAAGTGTCATAAATCTTATAAATATTTATTTATTATACTTAAATTAAAACACACAGTATATGAGACATATATTTTTATTTCAGTTGAAAACTCTTTACGATAGATGAAACAAAGATATTTTTATCATAATATCTATTTTTGAAAAATTATTCTATGTGGTTAAAAATAATTATAAACTTCAATCTCAAAGATGAATCATCATAAACATAAAATAACAAAATATGTTACGAAATTCTAGATAACTTCATATACGATTGATTTAAATTACTTTGTTAAAATATAATTTATAATTAAAAATTGCAATGTCTTTTTCTTATTGTATATAGTGAACAATACATAAATTTTTATTTAAATTTCAGATGAAGCGGCAAAGGAATTATAAATTATCATTGTTTTCTAACATGCGGAATATTCTGCAAGATAGCTCTAATCATTTAAAGTTGAAAGGTATTTATATCATTAAACATTTGGAGTGACATTTACTTCAAATAACTTCAAAAGAGATTAGTATCTTGAAGACTTACGTCTTACTAATTATCTACAGAACGAGATAAAGTAACAGCGCAAATAAATGAATTAAAAATTAAAGTGTCTAAAATTGCAACATCTTACCTGATTCTGGGGCCAAAATATCCCAATTAAATTAGTTTCTTAAGACGCCTTAGAAAATTGATGGCTAGGCTGTGAAATTATAAATGATAATGACAAAGCTCAGTCTATTCAGTTTTATAAAGTTTAAAATAAAATCAGAAAGAGAGAAAGGACTTCAGGAGAATGCTGATTACCGAAAGATTTAAACAATCATTAAGAATCGGAAGAACTAAGTTAAGAGCTCCTTAATGAGACTTAGATCTGAATATAGCTATCTTGATAAGTCAGAGAATGTGATAAGAATTGTTTCCAAGATAAATTTAAAATCTTAAATGCAGTGTTGCGTTTAATATACAACAACAGATAAGTTGAATATAGATATATTTTGCATCATTTTATGTAAGTTATTGAAGTATTTTTAAAATATGTAAAAGTTCTAATGAGCTCAACTTAGAAACAATTTATGTTCAGTGCTGCTTTATTAGATTCCTTCTGAATGACAGTTGTAATACCTTTAAACATCTTATATCATCTTATTTTACATATATTCAAACATCTAATTATTGAGTTTATATTACTATTCACAATGTTCATATATTTAATGATTATCTATCAATATTTTTTAAATCTATGATTGAATAAACATTAACATTTTATAAAATTGATTTTAACGATTGTGCCATTTTAAGTTATTATGTTTAAAATTCATTCTTAAAACATCAGAAAGTCATTGATAAAATGAGAATGTATATATATATATGTATATATAATTTTTTGATGATGAATAGTTATCTTATTAGTAACTGTTTTCAGTTTTTTTTCTTTATTACTATTAAAATGATAAAAAATTACAAATTTTCATAATAATATTATGAAAGATTTTACATTTTGACTAATAAATATATTTAATAGAAGTTTGATAGAAGGATTGATCATTTATCTAATCACATGTGTTTTTGAGGATTTTATAAAATACTATCAATAATGGACATAAGAAGCAAAAATATTTGTGAAACTATTATAACAAAATTTGCCATTAAACATTTTCCTTTAAAACGAGAAACTTTTACTAAGATTCAACCATAACTAAGGAATTTGCAGCAGCATAAGTCAGAAATCGAAAGAAAATATTCAATGTAACTTCTTTCAGGTAGACAAATGCATGTTAGTGTGTACGGGCATTCAACAAAAAATATTCATGGGTAATTATTACTATAAACTTGGTATGTAAATTCAATTCAAATTATCAAATATTTTTCTTTTTCTAAATTAAATAAAATAGACTTACAGTTCCATTCGAGTCCAACAAAGATAAAAATTTGATCTATAAACAGGAACTTTTATAGATATTTTATTTTGTATGAATTTGAAACTCATATTACCCAGATGGGGGGTTTTAAAATTTTGATATTATATTTCATCAACAGTATTAAATAAGTAAGGTCTGATATATAAAATAAGATCATTGATTTTTTTTTCAAAACTTATGCAATATCTGAATATAAATATCAGTTACACTGAAGAACAGAAATATTTATTTCTGACCGAGGAAATAAAAAGTTATGCTGCAAAATTATTTTTCCGACTTAGTGAAGAACTTCTAAATCATTCAGAAAGAGCCATTTTTGAAAGTGTTTTCTTCACGATGTAAATCAAAATATTTACTTTACTTATTAGGACATTATTTTTTAATTTATTAATTTATTTTTTAAATGATATCACTGAATAATAATTGCTCAATAATTAAGGTTCGTGCATAAGATTATAATAATGCATAAGTATTTTGTATTATTTAATTTATGAAATATATTTGGTATTTTTATCAATCTCAAAATGTGAATATTTATATGACTGTTTAAATAATCTAAATTATAATTAAATGTATAAAAAATGTAGATTTTACAGGACATTTAAATTGGATAAGATAGTATTTGAGAATAACATTTTTATACCTGAAATAAACATAATTCAGGAAATATGTAATTGAATAATTATATAATATTGTGAATAATATTAAATACTATTATTTAATCAACAATGAAATAATGTAAATAATTTAAAAATACATTTGTATGATTGGATATTTTTGCTTAAACAATTAGAACTAAAACTTCGTAATCCTTAAAATAATGCATCAAAGCTTAAATGAATTATTTATCGTACAATATTAACATTAAAATAAACTGATTTATAATTTGAGAGAGACTTAACATAAAATCAATTTATTTCAATCTAATTTTAAATACTAATAATAATTCAGAGTAATCTTGATTTAAATATGCAATTGTTATATCGTGCTCATATACTATAAGCAAACTAAAACATTATAAATGCCTTAATTTAAATAAATAGAAGAAATGCTTTTTTATATTAGTGTTTAATTTGTTGCTATAATTTTTGAACTTAAATTTAGTAAGTGTAATGTGATCAAACTACAGTATTTGACAGGTAATTTTATATTGAAATGTTAATATCTATCTCTTATCGCTTTTATAAGAAATTAATATACATTTGCATAGTCTGACAAAACTTAAAACTAAGAATCCGTTCTTCGATTTCAATTTGAATGGCTACTAATATTTAAGAGGTGAATAACTATATTAATCATTTATTAGTCATAATTTATATAAAAAATGTTGTTTTATAGAGAAGAATGAAATTTTACTTTCAAAGAATGCCATTAATGCAATATTATTCAAAATAATTTTAAAATTTCTGATGATATTAAAGTTGCGGAAATATCATGAAAACAGAAATTAGTACAATTATCATGCACTTATCCAATTACATTAAAACAAGTGTTGCAGAATATACATTAAAAGGAAAAAAAAATTACAGTATCATCAAAAGTATAAAATTCGAAAGATATTAAAATTGAAATAAAGTATTGAAAAATACACTTTTGCATAGAAAATCAAATTGAATTGTTGATAGTAAATTTTTATAAGCTAATTTGTTACAAAGCATATTATCGAAGGAAAGAAATTGTATAATTATGTTACTCCCAAGATAAAAGCAAGAAATTTTATCCAACTTAGCAACTAGCAACTCACTTGAAACAGAAACACACACACACACACACACACACATATCATATATACTATACTATATATATATCATATATATATATATATATATATATATATATATATATATATATATATATATATATATATATATATATATATATATATATATATATATATATATATATATATATATATATATATATTGATAATGAAACATTAAATTCCAACACATATAAACGTTTAAACTTCAAAGTTAATATTATTAATAAAAAAATCCTTGGGTTTTATATACTTTTAAATATTAACAATTATAAATTATGAGTTTCCTTATTTAACATTCATTCCTAAATTTCACAAAATTCCTATAAAATTTAGATTTATCACCTGTGGTACTAAATCACACTCACACATATATGAAGAAACCCGGAATCATTTTTTATAAATTTCTTAATATTATAATAGACAATATTGTTAAATCAGAAGCCGCTTGGATCATTAATAAAAATAAACATATTTTGGATTTTTTATCAAGAAATTTGTATTTATTTTGTTAATTCTTTTGACTTAAAGACCTTTTTACAAGTATATTCCCATTGATAAATTAAATGATGTACTACACCTTTATTATCAAAACTATAGAAACCTATTAAATATTAATTTTGAATGCTGGAACAATTTAGTTAAAATGTGTATTTATAATTATTTTATTTTTAACGGTAAAAATATTTTTATTCAAAATTGTGGAATTCCACAGGGATCCAACTTTTTTAACACACTAGCAAATTTATTTCTACAATATTTAAAAAAAAAAAAAACTCCTTTTATCAGTATCCTTTTGTTTTCAGATACAAATTTAAAATTTGAAAATATTTCTGAAACTATTTACCTTGAAGAACTTTCTCTAATTAAAACTAATTTATTTGATATTAAAACAAAATTTTTGGATTTATTTATCACTATTGATAATTCTACTACATATATTGATGTCTTCTACAAAGCAAATCAATTTTATTTTAATGTTAATAAGTGAATATCCTGGAACTCAAATATTTCTTTAAAATATACAGAAAAGTTGTAATTAATGAACTTAATCGTATTTATAATATCTATAATGATTCCGAATCAACTAAAAATCAAATTAAATGCCTAATAGCTGACCTAAAAAATAATAATATTCCAATTAATTTTATTTCAAAATATAATAAACGCTAACTTATTATAGGTTTTCTTTAATAATAAAGTCCGATAACCCTTTAATGGAGTCTAGGTGTAACTCTCTAGTATCGATGATGCCTAAAGAGGTTAATCTAGGGAGGGCAAGAGCCTGGCATTCATAAATGATATGCTCTGCCATTTCCTCTTGCGTATGACATTTCCAGCAGATAGGGTCTTGCTGAAATAGTCCCATCTGGTCAGAGAGTCAGTCATACTAGGGATAGCTTCCTGACTTTCACCAGAAGATGGTTTGGAGGTCATTTCTACCTCAAGTGAAGGATTCATTACTGTTCCTTTACAAGACAGCCTCTGAGTTCACTTGTCTTTTTCAGCAAGGTCAACTTCAGAGGCATCACCTGTAGATGCAGGAAGGATTGTTATTTCTTGTGTCTTTTCAGCCACAAGATAACAGTTTATAAGCTCAGGTAATATAAGTCCACCCAGCATTGCCTGAGATACTGGGCAAGGCAAATTACTCTAGAAGTTTGCCAGGCAACTAGAGGCTCCGTTAAGACACCAATACTGGTGGGTGCCAACAGCTTAGGGCTTAAACAACAAACACTGAGAAACGCCAGCTTTTATTTCTTTTTGGGACGGTAATAGTATTTTTCCTATTAATATTTATTTAATATGATTATATATATATATATATATGAGAGAGATATATATATATATATATATATATATATATATAATATTAAATAAATATACGAAATACATTACTTAAGAATTTTGAGCAATTGTTTCATGTTTTACAATAAAAAAATCCCCTACCTATTATTATTTTGAAAAAAAAAATTAGTAAACAATGGTCAGTTTCATTTTACAAATCAAAGAATTTGCTTTATCATGCTTTCGTAACATAAAATTGTGAGAAAATTGCATATGCAATTATTTTATTGGGTTGTTCAGAAAATATTTTTTTTTTTTTACGAAAATGAAAAACGTACAACGAATAAATATCATATTGCATTGCATATTGTCCATCCTAGTCCAATATCTTTTACCATCTTTCTGGCACTAGCACAATTTCACACTCATACAGTGGTTGGTTTTTACTTGCAAAAAGCTGATCCAGGTAAGAAAAATGAAATTACTTTCCAAACAACCCAATATTTTTACTAATTAAATATAAAGCTCAGCAGTGTCAAGTCATGTGCCTGAAAAAGTTAATTATTTTATTTGAAAGTAAATGTTTGCAAAGTAAACAACCAGCTAGTTCAAGAAACCTTTTAAGCATATGCTAAGACATAAAACTAATTTCAATGATTATTTGAATAAGTATAAATAATTTTGTACTATTTGAACATTTGAAATGAAAATTCAAAATTCATTTTTTTATAAATACTATAAATGTTAAACACAATTATTATATTTATACTAATTAAATATAAAACTGAAAAGTGGCAAGTCATATTCTTAAAACATCATTTATTTATATTAAAAAGATAAATTTTTATGTATAAAATACTCTGTTGGTTCTTTAAACTTGTAAAATGTATACCAAGAAATCAAGAAAATTTTAAACAAATATTAATTAGAAGAAATAAGTACCATTTTATATTGTTTAAAAATTTCAAACAAAAATTTGGAATTTAAGTATTTTCCTTATATTTTAAAAATACTTTTTTATGCGAATAATTCTTTGAAATAGTATATTTATTCTAAATGACAATACAAATATTTTGTGTTATAGATGAATTAAAAATCTAATTCATTGTATATTAATTTTCTCTACCTGGTATTTTCGAATCCTATTATGGATTTTTCAGTTTTATTTTAGTTTCTTTGGCAGAAAATGCTTCTGAGGTTAAATACTTATTCTCATTTTTATGACTGAAAGGCAATGCTTCGTTACTTAACATAAGAACGGGTAACGAAAACATTCTGACGTTTAAGCAGCAAAGATAGACTTTCCATTCCATCATTTCTTATCGAAAAAAGTCGATCGCTACTTCTTTGAGCAAATACACTCGAAACGTGACTCAGTGAACCACGGTTACAATCGCTTCTTTCACCCTTTGCGTATGATTGGATGCTGAGAACTGTGACAAAGAGAAATATATTTTTGGTTGTGGAGATGATTATTTGTCAAATACGTTGTGTTATCTAAACTTTTTCTTGTATGAAAAACATAGCAGGCTACTTCAAATTTTTATTACAAACTTATTGTTATATTTTTATAAAAAATATTCAGAATTTTAATTAAAATATTGCCATTATATTACTTTTTTGAAGTTTTATCTTTTTATTCACTAGTGAAATTATGATAATAAATTGGACCTTCAGTTTCTAAGTCGAATGCATTTTAGAAACTACTGTTCACAATTAAAATAAAACTAAGGGGACTTGTGACACGAACAAATTTATTCATAGATAAGTATAAACATGCATACACATAAATTTTTTTGTGCATAAGGACAGCGGGGGGAAAATAAATACTTTATAAATACGCTTATTTAAATACATGTAAAAATAAAAGACATTTTACAAAAACCAATCAAGTAAAAGAATTATAGAAACTTTTTTCGTTGAGAAATTTTGCGAATTATTTCAAAATTTATGCTGCAATATTTTCAAAAAAATATTCTGCACAATGAATGATAACTTAGCTATTTATAACGTATGTTTGTTATCAGCATTTTGCAATATTGGTAAAGTACAAGTTTAGTAATTTATTTCACGCAAGTGTTAAGTTTTTTTAACACACACTTGTAATCGTTGAATAAACTTTTGTGCTATATTTATCAAATAGTGCTTACCCTCTTCTGAATCAAATATTTCTGAACCAATGTTTATCATAGCAAAACACATATAGAAATATATTTATGCTTTTGTTTTCTGCATACACGTTTGTTTAATAAATGATTATTATTTGAATTATTTGAAAATACATCGGATTAATTTTTATCTGAAGTTATAAAAAATTAAACATTATTTTTAAAAACAAAATGCGATATTGTTGATAATAAAGATTTAAATTATTTATTACCTCTTTTCAAATAGAATAAATTTTACTGCAAATAAACTTAATATTTTTTTTAATTCTTTCAGATGTATTGGAACTTATGTTTCAAAGCTTGGAATATTGGTCTTTCATATGCGACTTACATTATAACCTTCAATTTAAAGTTGACACTGGACTACTTAAAATTACCTTGACTGATGTTGGAATAGAACCCACGATCAATTGAAATGAATGCCAGATTAGCAAACCTTTAAATACTCCTGAGATTGTGGCTCATACTGCAAGTAATATGTCAGTTACATATTTAAGTGAACTGAACTAAAATGCCAATAAAAAGTTTGAGTAAATTTACTTATATTTTCTTTTTTTATTTTAAATACTATTGTGTAGCACAGAAAAAATTATTGGTAAATAAAATAACTTGTAGAAATGTAAATAGTTTGTGTTAAGCACTTAAAATTATTTATTGACAAATAATTTATTTAAACGTAAAAATATGCTTGGAATGAGTAAAGTTAAAAGAAAACTGTAAATCTAATTAAACATATTGAAGCAATGCTCTCAGTTTTGAAGTAATAATCCGCATCTATTTATTACATAAGCATGCATATTTATAGCAAAATTATTTAATATTCCTTTTAAAAATATGCCTGGTGTATCGAATTATTTTTTAAAATATGTTAATTAACGATTTGAGGAATAGGAATAAAAATTTTAATAAACAACGCTTGAAGCTTGTTTTGTCTATTAATTTTCATTTCTGATTCGCATAAAGTTTTACTACATAAAAATACTATACGCCATTTTTATTTGTAATAACTGTTTTCACGTAAAGTTTCTTGAGCTCTACTTATATAAGAATTTTACTCAACAAAAATTAAGAAATCTTTCCTTTGAAGTCATTATCAAAAGTAAATGATTTATTTATATTAATTAATTATATTTACAGTATCTTAAAATATGACTAAAACTTCGAATAATAGAGTAGAATAATCTTGAAAATCAAAAAACGTAAAAATACAATGTTGCTATTGTTCTTTATTCTAAGAAAAATGGTTTTTTTTATAACTTTTATTACATAGATTAAAATGTAATATTTTGAAATCAACTTTTGTATCTCAGTAACTATTGTGATAATCAAAATGTCTATTTATTATGAAAATTAATTTATTCAAAGTTTGACAAATAGCGTAAGAATGATAAGCATGTTTCTAATAAGATTTGAACAATTGACAAATTTTTACTACACTTCTACAGTTGATTCTGAAATATTCAACGTTAAAAGAATTTTGCTAACAATCTGGAACATAAAAGAAAATATTGTAGGGATATCATAAGTATTATATAATTTTACAAGCACCCTGAACTAAAATATAAACAGCAGCTAAGTAAGAATTTTTTAATAGATAGAACAACTCGAAATGAAATATATTTTCTAAGAAAAGAAGAAACATAAATATCTGTAATAAAAAATGTTGTGGTAACCTTGAAATCACTTCTGCCGAGCAGGCAGCCGATTGGTTGGAGCTCTTGCCTTCAGTTCAACAGGTCGTTGGTTGGAATCCCACATTGGGCATGGATGTTTGTAGTGGTTCGTAATCCACTTTGAACTGTAAGTCCCGGTCTAATTAGCCCTCGTGTGCAAAAAATGACAGTTGATCGTCAAACAAACAAACATGAAATCACTTCTAATGAAACGCACAATACTTTCAAGAATTTTTCGAATTATTATAATTTAAAAAATATGCTTATATATTTATTTACAATCAGTAATCTTTGATGATTAGTAAATTTTCTTGCATATATTGCACATATATAGTATACAGTTCCACTGAAAATATTTTAAGAGATAAAAATGATAACGTATCACTTTCTCATACTTAAATATTCTAATATTTAGTAAAAGCTGTTATTCATTTGTATTTGTCTTGTTGTAGGCTTATATTATTCATTTAATGTGATATTTGAATTACTATCTTAAAACGTGGATGTACCGTAGCTTTGAAAGTAAGTTTTAACTACTCTATGCAAAAACACTTATTATATAATCATGGAATTTATTCTGATTTTCTTAGACAGATTGAAAGCATTAAAGTAAAAGAATTATTCTATTGAATGCAAGTGAAAATTTAAGATTAAATAAAATATATTTTGAAAGTCATTTTCATAATCTATTAAGCAGTTATTTTACATTTTCCATTAAACAGCTATTTTAGATACTTGTTTTGTTTTTTGACAGTAATCAATCACACATAATCGTATATGTTTATAATTATTTAAATGTAAATGTTATCCACCCTGTTTCGGGACCAATGAGGTCTCCATTACATAATAACATTGATTACTTGTAAAATATTTTAGAATGATTCATAACATGGTAACCTCTTCCCAAGATGATATGCCGAAGTTTGTTTCTTAGAAAATAGGAATAACTGTCACGAGTCATTGATTAACATCCTCATCAAAAGTTTGAGGTTCATCTGTGCCAATTGCATGGATATACGATTTCACCCTACTTGTTATTAGAAAAAAACAATAAAGTTTGAGATGAAAATAGATCAATAAGAACGTCATCATGTATTGACCAATGTCTTTCCATTAAAACAACATTTATCAAACACTAAACATGCGAGACATTTTATTTTAATTTCTTTCTGTACAGCATTACTGTTATTATACAGAAATTTGATGCAGTAACTCCAATTTTGTAGGTATATTTCTGCTTTTTTTATTTATTTTTTAAGTACAATCATGAACAGCTAGGCAAATGTTATAATGAAAAATAGATATTTAAATAATCTACTTTAATTCAATTTAATAACAGTACTAATGATGCACGTAAAACCGATAGATATACTATGTTTTTGATTTAGAAATTAAGTTTTGTAATTATTCATACAAATAATTTATAAAGAAAATGATATATATATTTTTGTAATTTGTCATTTTTCCATTCAATTTATCTGATTTTTTTAAAATTTAGATGGGAAATAAATAATATATTTTTTTAATTTCTTATTGCTTCAAGTGACATAGATTATAAAGTTATATTTCTACAAAAAAGTCAGTAAAATGTTCAGTTTTGTGTTAAAGATTATATTTGAATTCAAATATAAAAACTATGTCATTTGATTAGAATTTATTAAAAATGCTGAAGCAAATTTCACTTAGAAATCAATCATTTAACTTTATGTTGTCAAAAACATTAATATTTATAGATTTGATAAAAAGTTTGCGCAGGTTCTTGACAATGTCTGCCAATATATATATTTAAAAAATATTCAATTCTAATGGTAAATATATTCCATTTATAATGTGTATTCTAGAAAATAAATAATTTAATTTATAATTTACATTTTAGAAACTCTAATTTTTAAAAGTGTCATAATTTCTATTTCTTTAGAAATTCCTAAGGTCATATTTAAGCATATACGTTAATTTTTTAATTATTGTGTAAAATGCATTTTCGCTAAAATAAATAGCTAATTTTTTTTAACATTATTTATATTACATTGACAGGAAACCTATTTTTATTAAAATTTGGCATTGATAATCATTTATTAAAGAATGGTATCATTTATTGCAACAGTCTTTGAAATACGGATAATGCTTAAAGTTTTATTTCTTAAACAATAATAATATTAAACATTGGCTTCTTTTTATGTTCATTTTTGATAAAAAATATATAATATTTCAAAAAATGCAGAATATATATATATATATATATATATATATATATATATATATATATATATATATATATATATATATATATATATATAGTTAACTTTAAAACCTTTTACCAACTATTCAACGTTGTCATTTACCATTTTTAACTTTAGAAAATAAGTACAAAATAATTCCTATGGATAATTTAAAATTTTATTTTTTCTTGGTTAGAAATGTATAACATTTCACACACAAGCAATTATTAAAAGTAACACAGACTCTTCTTAGATGTTTAAAAACATAATTAAACCAAGTTACAGATACGAACATTTAAAAAAATGTAGGTTCTTTACATTTTTTCACTTTTTTCTGCGATAAGAATATTGTAAGAAAGACTGTGGTGTTAAAAAAATATCTTTCTCTTTTTACTCGCTTATCGTAATCATAAATGTGCAAGTAAAATCTAATAAAGAAAAACTAAGTTAAAAAAGGCAAAGAAATGAGAAGAAAAAGAAAGTAATGGGTTATTATTGAAACATTAACATTCTGTGAAGTGTCTAACTAACGAATCTATTCTTTTGTTTTTTCTTTTAAGGACAATTTTATCTCAGAAAATAATTGATTCTATTATTTTAAAAATTAGGTAATCATGTATTTTCTAAAATACGCTTATGAGACCCAAAAGTGGAAAATACATTATAAAATTTCATATTTGCATATTTTTTTATACATTTTTGGTTTTTATGCCCTATATTAAATCTAAGTAAATAAAATCCTATCTCTAAGAAACTTTTCCTTTCGACGGTATTGCGAATGGTTTATGGAATGGAAGGGTAGTTTGTTAATAGGACAATTTTATGTAAATTGAAGGAAAAATACCAAATAAAATTATATATGCTAATTTTAATTTATTTTCTAAGCATCAAAAAACAAAATACATTCAGAATCAAATGTAGCAAATAGATATATTTATAAGAGATAGATGTCTCAAATGATCATTAATTACATATAAAGATGGCTTAAGAAGCCAAAACAATTAACTAATCATTGATTTTGAGATTCTTGTTTCCAATAATAAAATTCTTATTCATAAAATGGCTTAAGAAGCCTAAGTAATCGGGTATTTAGTCATACAGTGACTGACGTCTCCAAAAACATAACAATCATGTAAAAATAGGCTAATAAGCCGAAACAGAAATCATCGTTACTGCAGCCTTGCCAAAACTAGAAAAACTCCACTTCGTGTCTGTTGTACCCTTTTTACCTATGCAGTTATGAACATTAGTTTTGTGAAAGAAGTAACTTCCGGATGTTGTCTTGTGTTGTTTTTGATTATCACACGTCTTCTCAAAGAAATCACGTTCGTCACTACTGGGGTAATGCTGATGCACCTGAAAGAATAAGAAGAAAAACAAAATCAGAAAACTATAACCATCAAAGTAAACATGATGTAATAGCATGGTTACGAGCTTGAATTTGTACTTCTTCCCAATGAAATAATTATAATACAACAATATATGACCATTAAACATATTATTTACAAACATTATGACATTCAAATACAAATAGATACACCTAAATAAAAGTAATGATATTAATTAATAACTCTTATTATGTAATACGTAGTAAGAGTTATGTAATACATACAAAAAATCCTGTGGAATGTCCTATACAAAAATGTCATATTATTCCATAGCTAGCTTGAATAATGTATCCGTGTTTGTGTGCGTCATCCCCTTACGATATGTTACAGTCATATTGTACCGCTGTAAATCCAGAGTCCATCTATAACACATAGCTGCAAACTGTTCACAATTATTGAAGTAAGTAAGAAGATTGTGATCTGAAATTATATGCAGTTGGGCTCCGAATACTCAAGCACCAAACGTCTTTACAGCTTGCAGAATGCAAACATCTTCACTTTCAGTTGTTGACCACTTTTCTTGGCATTCAGTTGGTATTTTGCTGAAAAAAGGCAATGGGGATTTCTTTAACTAAATCATCCTTTTGTCCCAATCAGACACCAATGGCTGATACAGAACTGAAGAAGTAGAGTCGGCAACGGCAATTCCTATCATGAGTGTGAAGGGTAGACATTTTCAAAATGTCCTTTTTAAGATTCAAAAATGCATCTTCAGAAAATTTATCCCAAAGACTAACGCTGAGATTTCTTTTTATTTAAGATGATTAAAGGTAACACAATATTAGAAAAATTAAGGATATAATCCCGATAGTATCTGGCAAGGGCTAATAAGCTTATAACTTCCTTTTTCATGAAAGATATTGCTAATTTTCTTTAAGATTCTACTTTCTGAAGATTCGGAGCTTGGCTGCCAGACTTATACCTAATGAAAATACCTTCCATTAGTAATGTCCAGAATGAGTAATGAATGCAATCTATGGTTTTTCTTCTTTCTTCATAGGAATCTTCCAATAGGCCTTATCAAGAACTGAGATATAATTAGAACTACCAACCTGAAACAACAGTTCTTTATCTATTCTTTTTGGATTTGCATCTGTAACAGTAAAGCTGTCCAAAAATCGTTAGTCAATAAGAAGTCGAATGTTTCCTTCCTTCTTTGCAACACAGAAAACTGGGTAGGCCCAATCACTTTCACTCAGTTCAATTAAATTCAAATCGAGTATCTCTCGAATTTTTAAATCTACTTCGTTACGCAATGCTATTGGAACATGATATGGTACTACTATTTTCGGAATATATTCTTCAGTGACATACACGGAATGTCCTTCAGAGTGTGCATGATTAGTTCTGACCAAATTCCAAACAGAATATAAAGATTCATCAGTTTTTGAGTTTCAATGAACTCTTTGTTTACGTCACAGATGCCTCATCCTTGGATACTATTCTAAAAGAGTCATAATCTCTACATCACATATTTTCACTCCATTTATGGCAGTCTCAAAATCTTAATTTAGCTCTTCAAGAAATTTTCATTTAATTTTTCTTCTGATGCATTAAATATCTGAATGTTTCCTTTTATAGCTGCAGAAGCTGTTGCACTGATCATGAGGTCATTAATAAAAATAATTAAAAGATCACACGTGATTGGCACTGATATAATGAAGTCCATCATCTAATATTATGTTAAAGGCTTTTAAGGAAGTTATTTCCCTTTCTCAGAAAAATGATACAATTTCATATTTCTTTCATTCTCATAATCAATGTGTTCAAATTAATCACCAAGTGCTACAATGATTTGCGTATCTGGGACAAAAATATCTTTAAAAAGTTTTTTTCTCCACATCTAATGTTTATGATTTTAAGCTTATCCACATTTCTTTTCCTTTCAACATATAAGGAAATAAAGATATATATTTTAGCAGCTAAAATAGTTGGTTCGGAAATAATGTTTGAATTTATTGCCATGACAATGTTAGCTTAACCCTTATATATATACATATATATATATATATATATATATATATATATATATATATATATATATATATATATATATATATATATATATATATATATATATATATATATATATATATATATATATATATATATATATATATATATATATATATATATATATATATATATATATATATATATATATATATATATATATATATATATATATATATATATATACATATATATATATATATTCATATATTCATATATAATGACTACAATAATTCCTCATATATATAACACTTCTTTAAGATTCCATAAAATGATTATAAATCATGTTGTACAAGTTTATCTTATAAAAGACAAAGTTTAAATTAAAAAAATTTCATTAGTAACCTCATTATAATGAAATTACATAAAAAAAAATTAATTTTTTATATTGATTAATAAGTGATTCCAAATATATATTTTTTTCACAGGCTTATTTCCAATATTAGTATAATAAGATATTTTCTAAACACAACTGTATTCAACGCGCATTTAATTACACTGGTAAATTACATAAGAATAAAGTGAAAATTGCTAAAGAACATGGAAAACAAATTAAAAATTAATATGTAATATCTGTTTTAGAAATATCTCTATACAAAAAAAAAACATAAAAGCAATGTAAACATGGTATTAATCATGATTAATTTATTTGATAAACTGTATTGACATAAAGTTTGAGATACAATTAAATATTTATAAAAATTTCCTTCAAAAATTTGGATACCATATTTCTCTATAACAACGAAACTAAATAATTTAATAAATTAGCAAAACAACATTTGTAAAATGTACAATCGATAAGGATTCCAGAAAAGCAATATCACAAAGCAATAACTTTCCAAGAAGATTGGAATGCCTTCTTTTAATCATAACATATTTGTTGCCTGAGTTTTATTGCCTACAATGAAGACATCAGGATATCAGTACTTCGAAGGAAGTGAAATGAATGTTCTTAATCAACGATGAGCGCAAATTTGGAGCAATAAACAGCTATATTATTAACATAAACGGTATATATATATATATATATATATATATATATATATATATATATATATATATATATATATATATATATATATATATATATATATATATATATATATATATATATATATTATGTATGTATATATATTAAATTGTTAAATTTTAATTACCAGCAATAAATAATTTCATGTATAGATACTATTAAAACTTAAACTTAAATGAATAACTAAAATTGAATCATTTTTCAAGTGCAAAGTATAACTGCAATTATATAATATTCTTTTTATATTTCTATATTATTATTTTTTTTCACTGTAAATATTAAAATATATATATATATATATATATATATATATATATATATATATATATATATATATATATATATATATATATATATATATATATATATATATATATATATATATATACATATATACATATACATATATATATATATATATATATATATATATATATATATATATATATATATATATATATATATATATATATATATATATATATATATACACATACATATATATATATATATATATATATATATATATATATATATATATATATATATATATATATATATATATATATATATATATATAAGTTTTAATAGTATCTATACATGAATATATTCTTAAAATGTTTACATTCAAAATTACATAATAATATAGAGTTATAAAATGAATATTAAATAATTGCAGTTATATTGCTCATAAAAAGCCATACAAATTATTAATAAGTTTTAATATTACCTATGCATGAAATTATTTATTGTTCGTAATTAAAATTTTCATATATTAAGTAATAAATAATGAAAACCAGGATTGATTTAATTGATTCTGAAATGAATTTTTCTTGAAGCTTTTTCAGTTTCAAGAGGCAGATTTTATGAAGTCAAGGTAGATTCTGGTTCTGTTGAAAATAGCTCATCAAAATAGTTATATACTTAGTATAACACCTCATTTGTGTATTGCATACTTAGAAACCCGAAAACGTGCGAAATATTATTTTTTTCTTACCTTTTAGGCCTTCAATTAGAGATTTCTATAACAGAATGTCAGACTCATACGGGGTATACATTTCATTATTTATTTTTATTGCAGAATGATTTATTTTTACCATTTCATTACATCAAAACAACTCTTAAATTAAAAATGTTATTTAATTTAAAAAGCAGAAGTTATAATTTAGTTGGGTTAAAATGTAGCATATGTATTTTAGAGTGGATACCAAGGAGGAGAATATGATTATTTTCACCACCATTTAAATGTTTCTAATATATCTTTAATCTA
The DNA here is from genome assembly GCA_037975125.1 of Latrodectus hesperus. Lineage (NCBI taxonomy): Eukaryota > Metazoa > Arthropoda > Arachnida > Araneae > Theridiidae > Latrodectus > Latrodectus hesperus. Next base: position 19,404,442 of record CM075862.1, on the reverse strand, counting down.
TTATTTATTACTGCTAATCTCTCAAACTAATGAAAACTATTGTTTCAATCAGATTTTTAAACCTTTTAACGTTAGGTACTTCTTCATATTAACAAAATGTATTATTATGAGTATCATTAAATTTCTAATTCACTCAACAAATGATGCACCAAAAGTGTACACCGTTAATTTAAACTTTTTGTAAAAAATAAGTAAATGTAAATGAAAAAAGTAAAAGATATTTATGAAATTCATGATAATTCTAAAATCCAAAGATCAATATTTTAACTAATCATATTTAGAGTATTATATAAAGACTGGAAGAATTCTTAAAAATCCGTTGTTTCAAACTAACCAGAAAAATAACCTAAAAGTCTAATTGTAAATTATTAAACTAAAGTTTTATCAAATTGATGTACGATAAATATTTGAATTAAAATTAGAAAGTTACAAAGCTAAATGACATTAATTTATTTTGTGATTAGTATACCAATTTGACATCAAATATAAAAATAAATCATGTAAGTAATATAAAATAAATACAAAAATAAATTGTGAAATATAATAATATATCTCACTGCCTTCATTCATTTTGTGAAAGCATCGAAATACTCTATTTATTGTATATTAAAGAGTTTCTGCTACGCAGCAAAAATATTTTAACAGATGTTCCTTCTGTACCACAAAACGCATAGTCTCTAATACCATTAATTATACACTTTCAACTTTTTTCCTCACATCCTTCACTCTTTGTAAGAAATGCATTATGCAAGGTGCAGCTGTGAGTAGGATATGCGACCTGAGAATTGAGCTGTTTCTATTCTTAGGCTCTTCCTCTTTGCTGAGCAGGCTGCTCTTAACCGACAATGCAGCATTTTCTTTCTAAAAAGACTTTCCCAGTGAAGCTTACAAATGCTCATTTATCATCTACATGGTACGAGGGCAATGGGCTCACATTTTTGTTGCAACTCTCTTTTTTTTCTCATCAAAACTGTTTCTTTGCTTTGCAAAGTAGCTTGTTATTTAATTTGCAATTAATATCAAAAATGAATAAAATTATTAATTTGTCTCTAGAATAGAATCAGTGCTATTAACTAAATAATAGAATTTGATATTAAATAATCCAAATATTTATTATTAGAATTTTAGTTGTGTTTTGGTTTTAAATTAATATTTTGGTTAATTATCTTTCATTATTTTATTTGATCTTTCTTACAATAATTTCACTAATTGAATTATCTTTCTATTATTACCTACATCATTTCTAAATACAGTTACAACCGTATCTTATAGGTTTGCAAATTTTTAATCTACTGTTTCTGAAATAATCTCAATAAGCATTCTAGAAGTTGACTAAAGTAATTAAATACGTCTAACAGTTTTACATTTATTGTTAGTAAGAAAATTTGATAGTTTATGGAAACCAGGATATATGCTAATAGTATTTAAAGGAAATCGTAATAAAAATTAGTCATTCTTTAACATAATTTCTGGAAGCAAAGTTTCACTTATGAATTTTAATTTATTAGTAAAATTCTCTTGATGAATATTATTCTCTTGAAAACATTTTCTCTTGATGAATATTAACCTTCATTTCCCATAACTGTTTTTAGCAACTATAGTTTTTATAATAAAATAAAAGGAGAATTCAATTGTTGTTAACATAAAATGCTTTCCTGTTAACAACAGTTTGAAGTTTTGATCAGTATAATGACATTTGCATATCAATATAATTTCGTTTAGTAAAATATTTTACAATTTGTTGAAAAAATAAACAGGGAATAAAATTTAAGAGAAATTTATTTTATATATTCATTTTAAGAAAGTTTTTTATGTATTTTTATATGATTGCAATATTAGAATAAAATATTTAATATGCACATATTGATCTTTTATATAAAAACAATTTTTTGACAAGCAAAATCTTTGCATATAATTAGAAATTATCTTGTTCAAAATTTGACTTTACAGAAATAAAGTATAAATAAATATTAAATGAAGCCTATTGTTTATTAATTACAATTTATGTTTTGTAATATATACAAATTTGTCAGCTTCTTTGTTAAATTTAGAAAAGTAAAAGTGTACCTGACTACTGAATGACAGAAAATTCACTTTTCATAATGCTTATCATTAAGTTACCTTACATTTACTTTGGCTATAAAATGATTTTCCTTCTTTAAAAAAAAAGAAAAAAAAACAGTTTTATAAAAATTCTGTTGTTTTAAAAAAGCAAGTTTTAGGCACTTTTTATACTTGTGTAAACATACATCGCTATTTTCCTTTTAAAACAAGTAAAAGACTCCATAAACAGCATGTTAGGTTTTTTCCTACTCTTACTTAAAAACATAAAAATGTAACAGAATTTTCCACATAAACCATTTTCTTTTCATCGTTAAAAAAACATATTAAAAATAATATTTATTTTAAATTTGTTGATTTTGCTACTACCTTAAATCTTAAAAAGATAAAAATAAAAAATAAAAACTTTTGAACATTAAAGCTCATTTACCATGACAAAGGCTAATTTGACATGATTTCCGGATATATTTTCTTTTTAAGACCAATACGCTTTCATGGTATTCTCCTTATTTTTTTATTTTTCATTTTAAGTATTTTATGAGTAAAGTTTTTAACTGACAAATTATTTGAGTTATTTTTTAAATTAAATGTTGAAAAAGATTATAAGCATGATATTAGTTGCTAGGATAGTTTCAGACATTTTATGATTTTCATATTTTATAAATAAGAAATGTTAGAAAAATCTCATATAATCCTTGATTCTTGCATTTTAATTGTGTATATTAAAATTCCATAATGCCAATATATATCTGCGTTGATTTTTTTTAAATATAACGAATCTAATTGACAGATATTGTAAATTCAATTATTTATATCAAAGACTAATAAGTCTCAACAGATATTCCTTAGTCATTATTCTACAAGATCTATGGCAATTACAAAGATTATGAAAACATATATCGAAGATATTTGACTACAAAAAGTCAAAAGCATTTAAACTAAAATAAAGTAACAGCTGAGTTTATGATAAATAATATTATGTTAAGCCAATATTTTCCTTTTAAAATAAATTCTTCTTTTTGTAAATTTATGTTATTTTTTATACTTGATATTGCTACAGTTACAGTTAAGTTCGAACATAATTTATTTTGAAATGTATGGAAATCAAAATTTTGCCAAAGATTTTCTTGAGAGGTATTTTAATAATAGTTCTTTTAATACACATTCTATGTAAATTAATTTAAATTTTAAATCAACAAAATAAAAAATTCCTTCAATATTCTTACATTCAATTTTTCCTTTAATCATATTGCTGCTGATGATGACATATAAAGAAATCCAATTATTTCATACGTTTTTCACAAATTTACCATTCCACCAATTTTAAGATAAAAATTTAGAAAAATTCTTTGATATTATTTAATATTCATTGAGTCAGTAAATAAATGTTTACTCATAAGCAATTACGAATACCTCTCAGACGAAGAAGAATGTTTAGTATGTTGAAATATGTTTCTAAGATTACGAGTTATTGGACTCAAAATAAAAATTCTGAAATTTTCATAGGGTGGAGAGCAATAACAAAATATTAAAGAAAAGAAGCCCTTTTGGCTTAGCTTATTCATACAATGTGATCAGCAAAAAATTCTTATAACAAAGATTATAGCAAAGCATTGACTTCTTGAGTTTGTTTAAATAGAGTCTACTTCTACATAAAACTCCCTTCGCAAATGAGCAAGAATTTCAGTACCCCAGTTTACTTAAAACAACATGCTGTTGAAATCATTAACAACATCTCTGAAGATTCCGCTATAATATATACAGTTGGGGAACGTGATTGCTCCGGTAGTGGAATTTAAATTTATCCCAAAAATGTTCAACGAAATTAAGTTGCAGAAATCCAGACAATGTTCAGTTTTCAAAAGTGAGCTGATTGCAATTAATGTTAGACTCATTTCGATTGTGTCCCCTATCAGATCATCTGCCGTGTGGATCCCGTCTGACAGATGAAGCTCTATTCAGTTCGTTTCTAACCGACACAAAGAGCGTGATTGCATAGAAAAGGTAATTATTAAGAAACGGTTGAATCTTCCATCCTTTCGCAAGGTTTAGTTTCAGTTGATACAATCGCACGTTGATATACATGGTAATGAGATGGCAGATATTTTGGTTAAAGGGTTTGCAGCACTTACGCTGGTGGCTGTCAGACATGCCTGATTCGCTGATTCATTTAGCACTGTTCTAAGCTATAAAAAGCTATTAATGCTTCTTGGACAATCTCACCTGCTCCTTAATGGTACAAGGGAAAGTGTCCTGGGAAGACTTTATCAATCTAATGTTGTAGGCGGGAACTGCCGGCCATAGTTTGGCTTGGCCAAATTCATAGCTACATCTGTGAAAATAATTTTACTTTCTATTATTTTTTATGGTTTTTATTCAAAACTTTTAATCAACATTGACAGAAATATTCACATTGATTAACATATATAGCATAATAATATGCTAACGCGAATTCTATACTTTTACTTATTTTTAACTGTTTTGAAACCATTTTTATACTTAAAAATGTATTAGTATTATTTGAAAACATCTCTCTCTCTCTCTCTCTCATAAGGACAACATTTAGCAATACCAATTAATATTTTTACATGTATGTCTTTCCTACCTTAATTTCCAAAATGCAATTATATCTGTCTAAAGAAGCACATATAAGACAATATTCCATATCTAGACTTGGAAAAAAACTCAATTTAATAAAAAGTCGATATGAAATAACTAAATATTTTTGGCAAGTATCATAGATATGGTAAAATCATTATTTTCATCCCCAACGGTACTATAATTATATATATATATATATATATATAACACCGCACTGTAAACACCACTTTGTCATTTCATCTGTGATTCTAGTACTTATTTTTATACGTATATAGCAGTGGAAATATTTCCGGATTATATTGTAAGGCTATCGGATTTGGTATTATTGCCTATCGCCAATCGTCTTCTCATTTTGAACCATGATCTGATGACAAGTTCACAACCTGAGTTGGTCCTCTCCACATTCACGTCAAACAAGTAGAGTTTTAGACATCACAAGATTTTATTGTGGATATAGCTGCAGACTATGGAGATCCATCAAGTCAATTAGGAAGAATGTGATTACCATCCACGTTTCTGCCTGTAGCAATAGGTGATAACTTTCCTGATCTAGAAATAAATGACGTGAAGCTACTGAACCATTGGGACTTTACTTGGTTTACAAAAAACTGATAATGTTTGGTTATGTCATGCGATGGAGACATACTCACTGGTACATGAAAAACCTATCATAAGAAATTATGATGAATATTATTTTACACAGTAAAAAATTGTGAAATGAGAAAACACAAGATTTAATGTATCAATCCGGAGAATTGTAAAAAATGTCAACTATAAAATGAATACATTTGTCTTAACATATAGTTTAATAAAACTTAAAATGTGATATTCTGAAAACTGTTATTCAAACATCTATGAATTGTTAAAATATTATATGTCAAGTAATAAAAAATAAGACGAATAATGAATATAATACAAAGATATATATATATATATATATATATATATATATATATATATATATATATATATATATATATATATATATATATATATATATATATATATACATAGATAGATAGATAGATAGATACACATACAAAGTATATATGTTTTAAGTGTCATTATATCTATGAAAAAAAGTAAAATATTGTGTACATATTTATATGAGAAACTATTTTTATTTATAGCAATTCTTGAAGAGAAATCTCTAAGAAAATTTCCTTTATTTTATACAATTTTGATTAATTTTACGTAGTAAATTTACAACATTACCTTTCAAAAGATTTAATAAATACTTTGAAAAAAAATAGGAAAGTCAATCATATACATCAATTAGATTCCTTCAATCAATAATTACATATGTGTTATTTAATATCATGAATAAAGTAAATATTATTTTACTAAAATTTTAAGAAGTGTATATCTTATTTTATTCAATATTATTAATAAATTACAACAAGACTGATAATAATCAATTATGTTTTTAACATACAATTAATAAAAAAGGTTATTAAAAGAATTGTTTTTGTGCTGGACAGTAACTCTATTTAATTTGAAAATTTGAAGCTTTTTGTTATAAGTAAGGAGATGCTGTACACAAAATGAATTGGATTTTGGAAAATAATAGCTTAATCAGTTTCTTTTCTAGAAGCCATCTCGTAAATTGGGATTTAAGTGGTGTCTGTGGATTTGCCATAGATTGCTGCGAATCCAAAATTAATTATATTCCCGATAAGTCGTTTATTTCGTGAATTTTGTCTTTATATAAGACCTCTAACTTTGATTATTTTGCTTAATTCACGTACCCAATACAATAATATAATACTGCAGATCAAAATAAAGAAAAACAAACGAATTATCTCTTAAAAAGTGGCAATACAAAAAAACTATATTTTCTAAAAGGATATCATTTATTTCAGTAAACCATGCAAACTATATTTGCTTAAAAGTAGAACTAAAATATTAACTATTTTGTCTTGCGAAGCACACCTATTGCTAAGACGATAGTTGATAAATTGATATTGTTGAATTATTTCAAAGGATTACGCTAACATAATAAAGAGAACTTGTAATATTTTGTAGGAAAATATATTTTTAAATAAAGATATTTTATCAGAACATAAAAAACTTCATTTGAAAGAGCATTTTTAAATTTAGAATTTTCAACAGAATGAATCTTTATAAATAAAATTATTTTAAGAATTGATATAAAAAAATTCTAAGTGTTAAAAATTTGTACTAATTTGGAAACTGCTCTTTCACCTACGAAGAAAGAAAACATGTTTTATTCCATTCTATTACGTATATTTACTGTATTTGTGTATTTCAAGAGCATTGTGCATTTTTCCTTAAGTCTCTGAGTTGTAGAGATTGCGTTTAAAAACTGAAATTATTTATAATATGCATAATCTTACACGTACTAAATTTTTAAATACAAATAAAAATATGTGTTTTCTATCATAGCTAGAAAATATTTTTATTTTTACCTATTTCTTTCTGTATTAATGTATAATTTTTTATATTAATAAAGAGAAGATCTGTACGATATTTTTTCAAAAATATTAACTGTTCGTGTTATATAAAAGTCCTTTAACAAAAATTTATGCATTTATAATTCAGATATTAGAATAATATATAATCACTGACTTTTCAGGATACTAACGCATGATGCATTTTCAATTTTTGCGTCTTCTAGTATCACATTTCCCACAGTTTTCATAATTTATGTGCAACAATGTTGAATTTATTATTGAATACTAATTTTTTTCTCACATCATCATTGAAATTGAAAGATTAATAATAAATATTTAAAAAATAAATTGCATAAAATCAAATAGCGAATTTTTAGCCAGCATTTCTCTTAAGAAATAAATATTTTAAGGAGATTTAAAAAATTAGATAACAAAATGAATTAACATTTTGTTCTATTGATTTCGTTTCGATTCTTTTAATGAATATATTTTTTGTAATCTTCTATTTATCCCATTAATATAGCTTTAGCATTTTGATTCTAGCAATAATTTTATTTGTTTAAACATGTGATGCAAGAAAGAACACTATCAGCTAATATGGAATTTAACTTAGCTGGATCTTTACTGAGTTTCATTTTCATTTCATTTCAAAAAATCCGAAATCAATCGAAGTATATAGCGAAACTGAGAATAATTAAACTAAGTCTAACAAGTGGGCGAGAAAAATTAATGATAAAATTATTTTATTGAAGATTTATAGATTTAATTTTATACTAAAAAATATATTCTTGTATCATAAACTACTTATATAAAATCATGTGAAAGATCTTGAGATAAGTCGTAGTCATAAATTTCATTAAGTTATTGGTTGATGATGAACTAAGTTTCAGCATAAAATACCAGAATTTTATAAATATTCTCAAATAAAATTTATTTTAGACAAGAAGATAACAGTAATTTTCATGGATTTTATAGATTATTAGCCAAATTAAATTTAACAGACATGTAAGATTACTAAAGTTGAAGCATTTTCTTAATTAATCACCCAGATTGTTTATCGAAATATTAGGAATTCAGAGTAATACCAACATGTGCTACTTGACAAATATTTAAAATTATTTTCTATTATTATTTATTTGATTTCTGTGTAAAATTGGATAATATATTTTAGAATGAATGATACAGGCTCGTTTTTTGAAACCAACAATTGTAAATAATAAAATTAACAACAAATTGATAAGTTATATTTGTAAATTGACCTCAAAACAAACAAAATCTTAACATTGGCATGTAAATTAATTTCTATACTTAGCTAATTTCTTTATCAAGACATTTTATATCAAAACATCAGTTGCTGCTGATTCAATAGCTATTATGTTTCCAATGAAACTGATATAGTTTGATTAGATGCATTGTAAACTAATTAAAAAATAAAGATAATTCATAATAGGTTAAAAAGTATTTCTCCAAAAAGTAAACATAATTAACATTTGTCAATATTTGTAAATAGAAAATGTGTAGCAATTTACCTCATATAAATGACTGAATAAAATACTATCATGTACATAATTATTATCAATTCATTACACAATTATTATCAATGTATTATCGATTTAAGATAAAAAATATTTTTCTATTTATTAATTTAGTAAAATATAAATAAAATTATAAGTTATATAATCTAATTAAATATTAAAAAATATTGTTATCAGTTTTTATTTTCAAATATTAAATTATATTTTTCAAATGTGTTTAACTCTTTTCGTGAGAAATATCTTTAAATCTTATACACCTTGTATTTCATAAAAAAATTTTTTTATTATTGATATTTAATATGTTATAAAGCTTAAATGATAAAAGTGAAAATTAAAAGCATATTAAGGAATAAATCTTCATAAACATGAGCAATACATATGGATGAACAATACATATGCAAGATAATAATTTTCAAATTGCTTCTAAATTGGATAAAGAGAATTCGATACAATTTGAGACACGCACACTCAAAGTATAACACTTAAAAATGTCACTCTATAAAAATGTTAATTTTTTTCCTGCAGAAATATTTTCACAGTTTTCATTCATGAATTTAATTCACAGTTTTCATTCAATGTAATATTGTCTGTTACAAAAATTTTTGAGTAATTAATTTTCTTATAATTGTTCTCATATAATATTCAACGGAATATATATATACATATACTACATCGGATTTTCGAGAACATATCCCCAAGTGTAGGAATGAAGATGAGGCGAGTGGAAGACACATTGTGATTAGCGACAAAGGTTGTTAGCAATTGCTTTTTTCTAAAATACGATAGGTGATTTATTTTGAGAAAAATTAAGTAAGTCAAGTCACTTAAGGTTATTTGGAGAGAATATTATTTTCAATATCAGAAATTAGTGAGTTCGAATCCCAAAGAACCGTTATGCTAACTAAAAACTTTTATTCCATGCTGAATTTAAGTCAAGATGTTAATGTCCTCTATAAGTAATGATACCTCTGGAGGTGGATGGTTAAATATTATAAGATTTCTTGCTTAGCCTCTGCTTCAATATTTTGAAGAATTCAACTTGTCAATTTTTATCTAGTTGGTAGAGCCCAATTCAGGGCTAGGAAGAAGATATTATGCTGTTACAATTGAACTAAACATCAATGACTCGTGTACTTGGAAATAATTTCAATTTCACTTTCCTCCACATTATGTTCGATGGTCAACTTAGGCATTGTCTAAAATGATCTTACTTTAAAAAATGAGACAGCCTCTGATTTTATGCGTCATTAATGATAAATAAAGTTTTATTATCACTGCAGCATTTTGAGTCATCATCATTCGTCTACATAGTAGAGGTATTCAAAGCTAATGCTCACCAGTAATTGAAGAGATTGGCAGTATTGGGATATTCATTCTGAATTTATAAGCCGTCACACTGCAAAATTAGCTTACATTGCCAGTTTTTCTAATATTGCGCGCAAGTGATTACTGTAATCATGCTCCGCACTATTCACTGTAATTTATACATCATCCCTGTGAGAATACTTACATTTTGCGTCATTAAGGGGGCAAAATGATAAATAAAAGTTCTGATAATAATATCTTATTATCTTGGTATAATATTTCAAAGTAAGCATAAACAATGATAAATTATAGAAATACAAGGCATTCATACTTAAATTTTAAAGCTGTAATTAATGAGAATATGAATATATATGATTAGTTTACATATTTTATATTATATATATATATATATATATATATATATATATATATATATATATATATATATATATATATATATATATATATATATATATATATATATATATATATATATATATATATATATATATATATATATATATATATATATAATTAATGCAAGAAATTTATGCAAGAAAATATTAATGCAATACTCCACTATTTACCTTAAAGATCAGTATTTCCTTTTATTTATGCTGCATTGATAAAAATTTCGTGATACAATTATTTTCAAGACATTTTGATTTTTAATTTATTGCAATTAATATTTAAAATATGTTAAGCATTTTATCATAGATATGCACTAAAAGAAGTCCTTTTAAAAATAATAAAATTCTTTTTGTAGCAAATTAAGAACAAGACGCGAACGATATATATACAAATTTATTCAATTTCAAAACTCTTTCATATTGTTTCACTGGAATATTTCAATGCGAATACCTAAAATTTTAACACAAATGTTTTCCTGATGATTGAAAAAGATTTCAAATAATTATAATTTCAGATTGCATAATATTACAAAAGTGACATTTACTTATTTAATAAACATTACGTCCACATATTTTACATACATTTTAGCTTTTGAATTTATAGATAAAAATGTGAGTATTTCAAGATACACTTAATATTAATCGATTTAAAAAAGCAAATTATTTTATAAAAAGAAAACAATATGAAAAAAATATCCTACTACTTTAATGAATGATAAACAAAATATGGCTTTCAACCGTATTAAAATCTTAAAATGATCTGAAAAGACATCTTTTCGACCCTTTCATGATCATTTAGAAATAAACTGTCTCCAATCAAAAGAGTATCCTATTATTGACCCAAGAAAATCTTAGAAGAAATAAACCCTAGACAAATCGACCCATCGTCCTAGAATGTGTTCCAGGTATCCTTTTTAAGCAATCTTTAAAAGGTACAAAACGAAGAATTTCATTGCATTGATTTTCCTGAACGAATTTTTTCACAGACTCAGTTCTCCTACTTAATCTTAGAAATAGTATGGGAAGAAAAAGGGATATTCCAAATGAAATATTCTCATCTTAAGAAATGAATTCGAAAAATGGGAAGAATTCTTATGACCATATTTGTTATTATCTTCAGTTTCTCCTTCATTTGCTACTTTTTTTTATCGTACTATAGCCAGTAAATGCAATATTTTTATGGTGCTTCATTAAATGAAAACATATAGGTGTTATTTTTCTACTTAAGTATTTTCGAGCAAACTTTTTACCTCACAATGGTCCCTCGGGGACTTTTTACATGAATTATAATTGAATTGGACTGTACAGTTCGATTTGTGTATCGGTCCTCTTCAAGCAATCAATCTCATGATAAAAGCCTTTTTTTCTCAATCAATATCCCGATCAAATTTTGAACATTTTACTTGAAAGCTAAAATGATGTTTATCCAGTAGTACATCCACTATTTTAGGGTTGGAAATCAAACATTGCTAGAAAACAAAGCCTATTGTTTTTCCATAAATGAAATTTCTAAAATACGTGCAATAAAACTTGAAATATGCTTGATTATTATAAATTTATATATTGAATATTTTATACAAATTATAAAAGCAATTTTGATTTTTAATGAAATTTTATTGAAATGTATTGTATAATATTTAATACAATAATAAATTTATTATTTTAGAAACTTTATATATATTTCACTTTTATAGCTGCATTATTTTTAATGGTTCATAATCAAATTGCAAGGAACTTTTAGAATGAATACTCAGAGTTCATGAACAGATTGCTAACATCCAAAAATACATGAAGTAAAATCATAAAGAAATATACAAGTAATTTTTAAAGTTATAGAAGTGCATAAGATAGTATATAATCCTTTGTTAGTATAGTGTAAGACCCCCTTTGGTATGTAATATAGCTTCCTTTCACATAAGAATCGATTAATATATATGCTGAATAGTATTTTAAAGACGCAAAGTGGCCAGCCTACTGGCGTTAGGTTTTTATGAGGACTTAACTCTTAAAACATATCCACATAAATTGCCTTCCGGGGTAATTTTCACTGGTAATGAATCTTATGCGCGTGTCATAAGCAAGGGGATATTGGAAGGCTCCGAAACACCGAAAGAAATGCAAGGAGAAGGAAAAAGTTCAACATCCATCTCTCAAAGTTGGTGAATGGTTGGGATTGAACCCAGGACCTTATGCTTTAAAGAGCAATAACCTAATGTTAGGCTATGGTGAATCAGCGCAGAATACTGCTTAGAGAAATGTTGTACCATTCTTTATGGATA
>CM075862.1:19366837-19389337 GCA_037975125.1 Latrodectus hesperus | reverse complement strand
ACTTCAAGAATTTATATTCATAAATTTGATTGGGAGGGGTAAATTAAATGAAACGTTGCTTGTCCATTTTTGGTAATCTGTGCCTTTATTCATTTCTTATGGAAATGTAATTCGTCTGTACTCCTCATGTTCTATGATCATTCTTTACCCACTCCTATTAAAGCCAATAATTCTAAAGCGAAATATCTCTTTCTGACTAGCTAGCGATCTGAAATTCTTAGGTATTAAATCCAGACAATTCCTGCAGCCATTCCTTTTATGCCAACCGCAACGTTTTGTGAGTGAGATAAGTTTTTCATTTATATATTCTAACATTAAATCACCATCTATTGCTAAAGTTTTGATTCTTCCCCAGTGCAACACACGTTTCATTTTCAATTATATTTTATAGAAATTTGACTTCATTCTTATCAGTGGTTCTTTTTTATTGCGTTTTGAAATGTAGAAGCTTTTTTAAAAAGCATTTCTTTGTTGCTTTCTTCCTAAGAGAATGCTGAAATAAAATGTGGTTTTTAATTATGTGAAATTAATAAGATACATCATTAAATAGAAAATAATGTAAAAGTGCCAACACTTCCTAAAAATATCACAGAAAAATCACTGTAACATCACCATAAATCTCTTTTGATATTTTTTTTCAAAATATGCTCACGTTACAAATAATGGTAAAAATATTCATTCATATTTCTTGCTAACGTATACAAAAAACTTAAGATCAACAATTTAAGGTACTAAGAAAAATATGTTTATGTATTTTTCACATTTGTGAATAAATTTATTAATTTGGTAAATGTCTTAGGTCATTAAAATACTATTTTATTTTATTTGCCTATAAACGAATTAAAATTGTTCAATTTGTCCATAATATTGTTTTTTAAATAATTTATTAGTGTTATATTAAGAAAAATTATTTCAGATGAATTTTGTTCAGTTTATATATTTTGCTTCTAAAGCATTCTTATTTAAAATAAAGTAATTCGACAATTAATCAGAATTTTTATACAATAGATAAACTTACAGATAACTTTTAAGATTTATTGTTTAAAAGCTGGGGTATCTGTTTTACATATATTCTCATAAATAACGTACTGAAAACCTTTCATTGTTTCGTTACTCCATCATTTATCATACTGTTTATACCAAACCTTAATTATTTTTATCATCACACTTGAGAAACAAAGAGAATAATTGTAAATTTAAAGTGATAAAAATGGATGAATAAGTCATGTTAAGAGACAAAATGTTCAGATTTTTCTTTAACATTATGTCAAGCATTGGACTTTTATAATGGTGAGTAGTGGGGAGAATTAGTAATTAATCATAAAACTGCTTAGATGAAATTAGAGTAGTTTTCAAAATTTCTTCTTCCAAATTTTAGATTAAACAATGGTTTTTGAAAAAATACCTTAAAGTTAATTTGGAAATATTGTTTTTGATTAACTTTGATTGTTATGAAAGGAATGATGTGGTTTTTTTCGAATATATATATGTATCGTAATATCAAAGTTACTGCATTTAATATATGATAACATTAGTCTATCTAACAGTATATTCATTGACTGTTCACTTAAGAACCCTAATTTCTTTCAATAATCTTTATAATAACTAATTTATTTTAATTTAAGTGGCAATATTGTTTTCATTCATTTAAGATTCATAATAATTGCATTATTTAGTAAAACTCCTTTTTACATATTTTATTTTATTTTTTGAATGTGTGAATTTTTAGGATATATGAATTATATTAAATATTTAAAACCATTTAGTTTTATGAATTAAAAAAGCACAACCAAATGAACCAATAGGAACAATTGTACAAATTTATTTTATTAATTTTATCGGACTTACACAAAAACAAATTATTTTTAATAACTAATAATTGAATATCTAATTGAATTCAAAGACTCTTTGAACTGAAACCATTAGATAAAGACGGATTAATAAAAAAACGCTAAAAGATAAATTTTTTGAATTATTTATTGTAATATATTTCATATTATCAGAAATGGAAATATATTCTACTGATAAGTTTATATTGTTTTCAATTACTAATGACTTCATCAATGTAATTCCATGATACTTATGATCATAAACGGTAGACAATTATACTATATTTCCCTTTTTAACATTAATTTTGATAATTACATTAAGAATCAACTTTGTTTCATAATAACGTTAATATTAAAGTTTAACATTAAACTTCATTTTAAAATTAAAGACAAAGTTTTATCTTAAGGTTATTATAATGATTAAATTTCAAAATTTCTCAAACACTACATTTTTATTTCGTATTATTCAACATGTCTTAAACAAAAACTTTAATATTTCTCATCTAGGATGTATGTACAATGAAATGTAAATAATTGAAGATCATGAATTTAAGCGAATTCTGAATATATGGCTAAACTCTTCAAGCTTGAATTAATATTCTAATTAAAATGCATAAAAAAGGGTTATGTTATCATGTAATTTTATTTGAATCTTATTTCGTTTGCAAGATATAGGAGTTCTTAACATTCATAAGCTTATTAAAAATTTAAACTTTATTTATTTATTTTTAGAAGTGGAATATTTTCGTAGTATCACATCAGAATGCTTTAGTGGAATTCCAGTCGTTGTTAAGCAGCTTGAGATGAATGCCACCCTCCTGACTCCAACATGAAGGATTGCCAGGGTGGGCATTTGGGTGCTTGTTGACTATTCTTCATTACCACACATGAATACCTATGAAATGTCCTTCCGGAAGACCTTCCAGTTTACGAGGAGGATATTAAGATACAATAAGTTAACCTTCGTACCCAATGGCTTTACTCTGCATGGTATCAAATGTTTTATTTTACAATTCTAATGCATGTTCAATTACGTACATAAAATACAATTTTATTTTAACATTCAATATATTATTTCTTTTCAAATACCTAGTTTTATTTCAAAACAAGATTAGTATTTAAAAAATTTTTGAGACGTCATAATAGTTGCTTTCAATTAAATTATAAAAAATTTAAAGGAATTAAATAGGTTATAAATAACAACTTTAAACACATATAATTTTAACAAAAAATAATTTTGAAGCATATTTCTAAAACTTTCTAAAATCGTGTTCTTTGATTGACAATTTAAGAGGCTATATGTTAAATTAATTTGAATAAAGTTACCGATTTAAATCAAAATTTAATCTAATGTTATTGAACTAATTAAAGTATTTTGTGGAGATTTCGAATGGATATAAAGATAATTGAAACACCATATGCTTGTTCACTAAGCATGTTAAAAGAAATTAGGATAAACTATTGAAAGTAAAGCGCAACTGTGACACACCATAGAAACTGAAATGAATAATGTCAGTGTGATTATGTATTTATGCAAATTCGTTCCTATCTAAGCATTTCCCGATAGAGATAAATGTGCTTTAGTCATTTGTAATTGCACTTTGAGAGACCAAACTAATTTTGAGTAGTCAACGACGCCATTAGAAATGTCAAAACACTTCTACTACACTATAATGTCTCTATGAAAGGTATGTAATACTTTAATTAATGTGGTGTTGCTGGAAATATTTGTCACTGCTCAGTTAGGTGTCTGTGTAAATGTAAGACAGTTCAGATATGTCTTTAAATGCACTCATTTTAAGTGATTAAGAAGATTTTTAAATTTTACTTTAGAATCTATTTAGTTAACTGTAAACGAGAGGAGCAAAGTTTGAAATTTCTCATATTCATATCAGATTGAGAAGCAATGAGTTTGAATAAAATATAGATGAAAAGTTACATCAAATATTTATTTTGATATGTTTCTTTATAATTTAACGTATACATTAAAAACTGCAAGCTGAATATTTAATTAATTAATCCTATAGTTCACATAATGTTTTTGAAATAATTATGAAACAAAGGCAAGAAATGAAAATCCTATATTTGTGTCGTACAGCTGAATTTTATTTAAAATAATTATTGATGACTTTCAGAGTTATTAATTCTAATATTTACCAAATCAACTATAATGTAATGTATGTAAATGTAGAATTATAAGAACAAAATTACTAAAAGTAAATACTGCTTACTAAATTCAAAGGTAGTTGCAGTAAATATTTATTTTCCACTAAATACAAAGCAATAAATAATTTTCACTTTTGTGTAACAAATTCTTAGACTCATATAAATGAAACGAAGATCGTAACGTGTTTACATTTTATTTCTACACATACTGCACTGGATTAAAAAAATCCTATTATATTTTGGAAAAACAGTTATATTATTCAATTTTATAAAAATAAAATAAAAACAGTTCAAGATTCTAGAGTATATTTTGAACAGTTAGATATATTCCGCCAAATAGATAAATTCCTTCATCTAATTAAATCTATTTCAAGAAATGTCACATGCAATTTAAAATGTTATTTAAAAAATCTATATGCTGAAACATTATTTTTCTTAAAAATCAAAGCATTTTCAGTAAATTTCATTTCTCTTGAACATTAGTAGTTTTATTTCATTTTGAAAAGTGAGAAGACAACACTACCGAAATTCTAGTTCATCTCTTACAGAACTTCTTTTTATTTATATTATTTATAAATAAGCTTAAGTTTAAAATATTGCTTGATTTTTGTATATTAATTTTTTGAAAAAATATTTATAAATTAGACTGAACACGTTTTGCAAAATTTTCAAATCATAATTTAGTGAGTTATAAGGGTCATTAGTAGTTTACAAAATTAGGTAATAAATTCTTGAAAAGGAAACGAAATTGCACAAAAAATCAGGACATAACACAGGAATAAGTGAAAAAAAATCCTAATCATTTCTTCTGTGTTACATCATATTTTTATTGAAATATAAAATTTCATATTATTAATTATTTATTTTTTTTATCAAAATCAGTCAGTAATTTATCACAAAAGATCGTAATCATATAAAATATTAAAAAATGTAATTTCAAATAAGATAACTCGTATTATTTTAATTTATATATATTGTTTTGCAAAGTTTTTAAAACTGTATTTTGAAGTGCAATACACCAATAAGACTTATTAGAAAACTTAATGTTATAAAATGCATTTATCTTAGTACTTTATTAAATATATAAATTTTATATAAATAATTTATTTCCAATAGATTTTGCTTAAATATAAAACATAAAAATCGCAATACTTTTTGAAAATACTCACATATAAAATTAAATTAGAATTTGTCTTTGAGTACTTAATTCCATTGTACTAAGAATTTATAAGCATCTTTAATTTCATCATATATTTTTTTAACTAAGTTTACAGTAATTTTAAAGTTTTATATTAAATATTGAAAACAAATTATTCAGTATATGTTTCAAATGAGAAATCTGGTAAGCATTGAAATTGCCAAACTCATATGAATCCCTATCATTCTATTTTAAAGTTTCATGAGAAAATTTATCTGCACATGTAAAATATAAACATGATTCAATATATTTACTTAAAAGTCCTGTATTTTTACAGAAACTAATAATATTATTTTCAAAAATTATCAACTTAAAAATTAATTTTACAGAAAAATTATCGCTTTGTAGAATACTGATACAATAACCAAGAAAACACTGTACAAAATTACAAATGTTTTTTATGTTATAAACGTCAGCATAACACAAAGTTTGTATATAAATTATATATTATTATTTCAAAGCGGAACATTATTAGGAATAAAATATACGATTTATAAGTGAAAAAAATTATTACAAATATAAGAGAAAAATGAAGATCCTGTCCAGAGATTTTAATAATGGCAGAAAAATACATAAATTTAAAAAGATGGAATACTGTAACGTACATATAAAACATCGCTTTTTGATACATTAAATATCACATAAACAAAGGACTGACTGTATCCTATTGAAAAGTATTTTTCAATCATCTTAAATACACTTTAAAAAATAACCGATCTGAGAAATATGATCTTAGCTTAGTTATTCTATATTTTAGAAATGTTCAGATGAAAACTGCTTTGCGTTTGATATCATTAAGTATTCTTTAAAAATATTTTAGTTTTAACTTCTTAGTAATACATTATAAGAATCTTTTCTAAAAATGCTAAAATAATTTTACAGTCATAAAACAAAAATAAAAGAGAAAGACATCAAGTATTTCTCATTTTAAATACATTCTTTTGCATTGCTAAACAGATAAATATTGAAATTATGGATACAGAAACATTTCTGAAATTACAATACAAAATATTAGTCGAAATGAAAAGTATAATTTAAACACGGAGAAATAAATACAAATATTGCTGTGATTTATTATATTTTCAGAAAACAAGCATATTTTGATTTGTAATCATCACTGGTAAGGGATTTTCTAATGTTAATTGATGTCAGAAAATAAATGTAAAATTTCCTCACTTGTTTTTTTTAAAAAAATCAATCTTCTAAATTTCCAATTCTGAAACAAATTTCTTATTTTACATTTTCCTTTTTTTGTTTTTGTATACAGTTAAAAATAAAATTGAACTTTTCATTTATAAACAATAAATATTCCTGTAAAAAAGATGTACTAAAAATCTTTTTGAATTTGATAAGAATGAATTTATATCCATAGAATAGAGGAAGATTAGCCACCTGATGACATGCACTTTCATATATCTTCATTGAAAACTTAAGACTTTTTATTTGTTTAAATTTTATTTGGTGCTATATGTTAATAGGTAACTGTTTTTCTCGTGATTATTATTTTTATTTTAACATTTCCTTTTCATTTGTTTGTTATATTTACCGTTGTAATATTCATCATAGTTATTTTACTTTGACAATAAGAATTATGCTCCACAAACTATTAACTAAGAATTTTTCAGATAATTTGTTTAAAACCAGTATTTTTCTTAAATAATGTAGTGTATACAATAGGAAAAATATAAAAAAGTTACCTAATTACAATATATTTATGTGTATTTGTAAAAAGGTATATGTGCATATTGATCAAATAATTATATATATGTACATATATATAATTGTAAACATTATTTTTCAACAATGTTCTTTTCTACTCATAGGTAGTAAAGAATTATTAATTTTAGATATAACTATTTGCTATAATCAATATTTATATTCTAGCAATCAGCTTCCATGGTCTTTATAATATAATTTAAGTAATCTTCGTCTTCATTCGTAATGTGTAAAATGATTGATTACCTCAACACCTTCATTCCCATATACATTTCAAAACATTCTCGTATAACGGGAAATTAAAGTGGCAAAGACGGATGGAACACTTCGTTTTAATCACTCTTTCAGGGTGCCAGTAGATCATTTGTTTGAAGGATTTTCTTTAAAATGCATTCATCAAGGTGCATAAGACATGCAAAATTTTCAACTTATCTACAATTGATTTGAAAGAGAAATGGAATATGCATTCAGTATGAAAAGGTAACTTTATCAAAAGGATGGATGACGCTAAAAAATCAATCCTGCAAGACATAGGCAAAAGTTGAAAAACACAAGAATGAATATAAAAATAATCTGCTTAGTAACGCATTCATGCTTATTAATACATTCAGCACAAAAGCAGCTTAAATAGAATTATTAAAATATAATTAATAGCATATTTTTATATAAATAATCAAATACCACATGGAGAATAAAAATCAAATACTAAATGGAGAATTATGAAATGAAAATATGAAATATAGTTCACAGAAAATATGCTCAATAGGGAGTTTAATAATCTAAAAGAAACAAAATAAAAGAAAAATAAGACGAAGTACCATTATGGCCAGGTTTTTCAGGGGTTGTTAACGACAATGGCCTTTCAAAGTATGGGTTTTCTGCACTGGTATCAAAGTGAAGTCTTAATAAAGCCAATGCACTTCAAAGCCACATTGAAAATGTCAAATCAAAATAGAAGATAAATGTCAAGCTAAAATATGAGCCAAAATATAATATTAAATCCAAAGTTGCCAAAATACATAATTAATTTATAGTAATCAAAATCAAATCCAGAGCCAACCCCGCAAGAACTGCAATTACTGAACTAAGTTTGAACCAAATACATAAATCTATAAATTTAAAGACTAATTGTAAGCCAAATACAAAAACATTTAAATTCAAAGACTAAGTATTAGCAATATTAGAATTTGAAGCTTCTTATCAGACCTTCAAGGCTTAGGTGATCCTTTTGTAAATTATAACTACGTCTTACTTCATTCTTTCTACGTTTTACTTCATTCCAAATAGTGTTTAATAAAGCTAATTGAGGTGTTATCATTATTAAATTTTTTTCCAGTCTTTTTTATTTGTTTACTGATACTGTTAAAATAATTATATATATTATAAATTCTATTAAGTTAATTAAAATAACATTTTTATAAATTTTATATGAAATATTTGAGTTTCAAAAAATATCTTATTTACTTTGGAACTAAAATCATTAGTTCTGTCATAAATGTCAGTGTATGTAGTTATCTGTAATCTTTTAGTATAATGTATAGTTATATATCTTCTAGATCTTTATAAAACGTATAATTATCTTTTAGAGCTATCCAAATATCCAAAAATACAGTTTTTAAACCATCGTTATTTGTTTTATTCTTAATATTTATTCTTCAGGATGGATAATTTTGTAATTTTTTGTAATTATAAAAAAAATGAAAATTATGAAATCATTAATATATTTATTTGCAAAAGGCATCTGAAAAATAAAAGATTTTCATAATACTGAACAAAAAATGTGCTAATAAATTTCAGAAATTTTTACTTTGAGAGATACCATTGAATTGCAAATAAATTTTTTCTCTATAAAAATATTATTATTGTATAGGCAAAATATACATATATCTTTCCAAACATTTAAATTAATACCGAACTAAAATCATAAAAGTGAAACATAATAACATCAAAAAGTTAATCACGTGGAATGCTAGTGAATTAATCCTTTATATCATAAGAGGAAACAACATTAATATTATGAGAAGAAAAAAAATAATCGAGAATCAGTAATATTGTGTAACATAATATTTAAATAATAAGAAAATAAATTTCCTAAGTTATCAGCGTTAGTGTTACATCCACATGTAATAAACCGAAATTTAACTGGATTTTTATGGAATTGGAATAAACTGTAATGTATAGAATATTAAAATGTATATTTTTTAACTTTAAGTATTTAGAAAAAACAAGAGTTTTTTTATTTATTATTTTTTTTAAATATTACTGTTTTATTTGAATTAATGAGTTTGTAGGTTATTGAATAAGATATTTCTTCATTTAATAAATGGTTATCAAAAATTTTTACAGAAAAAGGCAAAATTATAAGATGCTTTATTTACAGGAGTAATAATAAAAAGTTTTTAAATTCTCTCTTTTATAGAATTCTTAAGATATATTGTATTAATTCTTTAAAATTTTAAATTAGGTATATTTTCATTTAATTTGTTGTAATAGTTCCATTTCCATTGAGAGAAAATCTCTACTGGAATAGAATAAGTAACAGACGTCTTAAAAATAAATATATCAATATCATTAAAAAATTAAAAATGTGTTTATAGTTATAATATTTAAATGGCGTATAAATTCATATAGCACCTTTATTAATAATATTGGCACCCACCCTGTCTAGTCGTCAAAGTGCCTGACTACGGATAGGGAGGTCCTGGGTTCTAGTCCCAGTTCGGGCATGGATGTACTTTTTCTCTCTATCTATCCTGTCTTTGTCCTTTCCTTGTATGAATGAGGTGTGAATGGTTGCCTACTTTATAAATGGGTACCTATGGCATGTTTGTACTGAGGAAGACGGATTCCACACCAAAATATGGTTCAGTTGAAAAAGTGGAGCTTCGCACCCCATATTGCCAGCCTAGCTGGCACACGACAACTACATTACTAATATTTCTTAATTTCACTCAATATGATATCTGTGTTTCCAGTAACTGTTTGCCTAAAAGTAAAATTTACGAATTTATTGTATTTACAGAAACAATCGGCATTTTCTTTATTAACATTTATATTACTACAAAACTTATTATAATAAATATATGTCTGTCAAACGGTAAATCATTATTAAAAGTATATTTAATCTCAGTACTATTTAACGAAAAGAGATGCTTAAGCTCTTTAATAATATTTGAGAATTTAATTTTATCATTTAACGGATGCTTAAATTAAATTACAAAATTATCGGAATTAATATTTTTATTAGAATTTATATTTAGTTTATATTTAAAAATGACAAATCTCAAAATCTTAAAATGTTCATTGTTTATTATATATATATATATATATATATATATATATATATATATATATATATATATATATATATATATATATATATATATATATATATATATATATATATATATATATATATATATATATATATATATAAAATCTAAATAATCTGAAAGGAATATACATTTTTTTATTTAAACTCATAATAAAGTTTTTATAAAAATAATAATTTTAAAAGATTACAAATTGATTTTTTAATTCAAAGAGTTTATCATTCCAAAATATTTAAAATTATTTATAATGTAAATTTTAGGTGTTTTATTAATTTTTCTACCATCTCTTTTGTAATTCTAAGTTTTCTTATCATCAAGTCTAAAGTAGATAAATGATTTAGTATTTGCATAGCTAATTTTTGAATTATTAAATAGTTCATTAAGTCCAAAAGGTAGAATTTTATGATACATAATAAATTGATTTTCTTTAATTAGACGTAGAATATTATCGATTTTAATATCGAAAATGATGATTGTAATATTATCGAAACTATATATTTTAAAGTGTTCGAATTCAATATTAAAGATTTTATTATTATTATTAGATATGAGTAGGTGTATACGTAAATTGATATCAATAGAAGTTTTTCCAGTATATTTAAATTTACAAACCTTGCACTCAATTATATATGTAACAATATAATCCATAAAAGCTTCATTTAAGTTGCAGAAGTTATCATTTTGTAATGTATTAAATTTAAGGCAAGTCTTGCAGATACAAGTATTGGAAATAATTTTCTTTTAATAATGAAATTATTAATAACATAATGACAACTCTCATTAACATCAGAAAAAATAGCAATATATAAACATTTGCTATTAATTATATACATACATACATACATACATACATACATATATATATATATATATATATATATATATATATATATATATATATATATATATATATATATATATATATATATTTATACACTGCTGAACAATTGCTAAGGACGGATAACACTATCATGCATAGCAACCACAAAATTAAAGGAAGCAAAATGTGGAAAATTAGAATAAGTGCGGTATATAGTAAGAAGAAGTATGCGTATGCAATTTTTTTCCACATCTATTCATCACGTGATAGCGTTGATAAGAGCTTTAAAGGTCTTGACGCGTGTGGACAGTTGTTGTTTCAAGTCAAAGTTTTACAGGAAAGATTTAATAGACGAACTTGAAAATTTTAGCATGTCTTCGGGACATCACTTAGATGATTTTATGCATGGCCGAATTATTGGAATGATCAAAAATGGGAGAAAAATAGCAGATGTTGCCAGGTAGTTCGACATCGCTCACAGCGTTGTTTCACAGCTGTGGAAAACATTTAAAACTTCTGGAATGTGTAGTAAGCGGCACGGGGGAGGTCGAGTTAGAATATTCATTGTTAGAATGTTCATTGTTGAATGTTAGAATGTTCAGGAGGTCGAGTTAGACGCCTGCAGAAGACATATATCGTCCTATCAGCAAAAAGGAACAGGCCCACCACAGTTCAGCAGGTGGCAAATCAGTTTCTTGCTGCCTCAGGAAAGTAGATCTCCCGAAAAATTGTTGCCAGACATTTGAGGGGAGGAGGACTATACTCCCGCAGATCTTTTGTGTACGTCCCGTTGATCAGACAGCACTGTACTGCCCGTTTCCAATGGTGTCGTGAGCATCCCAATTGGACTGAACAGGACTAGGTATGCGTACTATTCTCAGATGAGAGTAGGTTCAGTCTGTCATCGGATTGTAGACGCCAACTGATCTGGCGTGAGAGCGGTACTGCTTATCTTCCAGAAAATATCCAGGAAAGGGACCGATATCCGACATGCAGTGTCATGGTGTGGGCCGGCATCATGATCAATGGTCGAACGCCCCTACATGTGGTTGCGAATCTGACTATGACGGGCCAACGATACATTAATGAAGTTCTACTTCCTTATGTTCGTCTTTTCCATGGTGCTGTCGGTGATAAATTTGCTTTTATGGACGACAACGCAACATCGCTGTTCAGGATTGTCTAGACAGCGAGGGTATTCAACGCCTCGTATGGCCATCACATTCTCCAGATCTAAACCCCATTGAAAATGTGTGGGGTGCTTTGGGGAGGCAAGTTGCTGGTCGAAACTAACCTCCCCAACTTACCGACAAACAAGAACACCCTCATCCGTGGACTCCCAAAAGAATGGGATAAATTACCTCAACAGCTGCTGGATAATGTTGTGCAAAGTATGATACCAAGTGTGGAATGTTGCATCACACTCCACGGTGGAGATATCCCGTATTGATACCTTTCTTCAAGGTGCCTGCTGACTTTTAGATGCATTGTTCCATTTTTCCGTATGCAGCATCTAATGAACATTTTTTCTTTCAGATGTTTCACAGCTTTTGTATTTTCCAGAACAATAAATATTCTTTATTCTAATGCCTGAACAGTATGACAACTATATTTTATCCTACTAGGCCTCATGTCTCGCTTAATGTTATGTTACATTGCAATTTGTGATCCGTCCTTAGCAATTGTCCAGCAGTGTATATATATATATATATATATATATATATATATATATATATATATATATATATATATATATATATATATATATATATATATATATATATATATATATATATAGATAGATAGATATATAGATATGTATATATGTATATAGATAGATATATATGTATGTAAGTGTGTATGGAAATCGGAATATGTATTTTGGAAATAGATTTAGAAAACATATTTTACTGAAATTTTCTAGTCGATGTAAGTTTGTTTTATATCTGAGTTTATTTTGATTGTAGAACATAAATTGAACTATTCTTAAATCTAAATAGCTATTTATGTAATTTTTATATTTATTTTATATAATTATTAATAGGAAATAGTTATTAATATTTACTTACAAACATTTTTTATATTAATTATTTCATTAGTTTATTTTCAAATAAATTAAATTATTTCATCCGATCATCTCTAAACCTTTGCTTACAAACTTTTAAAGTCAATTTTGTCAGCTTTTATAACTGTTATTTTCTTACATAGTATTAGTTGCACACCACGTAGGGCAACAAATGGTAAAATTTAGTCATTTACATGTTTAAGAAAATTATCGCAAAAAATGTTAGAATTTCAAATTCCAATATTTTGAAACATTTTTTAATAAGTATATTAAATAAAATAATGAATCATGATTTTAGAAAATACATTTTGTTTTACATATTAAAATTTTATAACTTATTGTTTGAAAACAGATAATAGTTTCTAAAATTTAGGAAGCAAACTAGAATTATGTAGACACTTTCAACAAAAGTCTTCACATTATTTATTATTATAATATACTTAATCCAAATGCAGGTTGAAAATCCAAGGTCTCATTGCCTACTTTTGTAGTCTAATTTGCATGATTACGTAGGAAGTTTAATTGCTATAGCAGGATTGCAAATAATACCGGTCTCCATGCAGCTAACTTCAGTTATTAAACCTTATGCGTATTGTCGTGGCTGTTAATGATTTTTTGTAATTGAAATAAGCACAAGCCCATTCCACTATTATTGCGTACACTAGAACTATAGGTGGCATTCAAATAATTCTTTGAGGACATTAAGTATTCTCTTGTATCAATGAAACGGTGCTCCAACTTGTATGAAGCACATTTTGTCAAAATCCCTTTAAACGAATTTGTTTTCAAAAATGGTATGGAATCATTTTCCAAAACCTCTGTGTATAGTTCAACAATCACTATGACATCACTGAATATCGAAAAAAATATTCCTTGACTTGTTGCCCATTACGCAGTCACCTTTGATAATGCTTGGACTTATCAATCATCAAATACGAATTCTCTAATTTTGCTTTCTGACGAACCCACTGAAATTAAAGTGGGATTTATGATGAGCCAAACTATATTCCTAAGGAATTCCTGTTCTTCAGAACTGTAGACAAAAATGTTGGCGCAGAATAAACGCTATTTCATTACCATGAGGCTTAAATGCTGGTAGGTTGGAATTCTGCATTGAAAGAGATATGTCTCTTCTAAAACAATCTGTCGCAGAATCTGCTAAATCATCCCCTCTTGTAATGGAATTTTTCTGATCGATTTCCCTTGGCAGGTTTGAAACACAGTGCAGTATTTTTGATGATTTAAGGCATTCTCAGACTTGCTAGACGTCCGACATTGCCAACACTGTCATTAAATACACCAAAACATTTATCAAACTTTTGAATTAAATTACTGATTTTTGGCAATCTTAAACTGGATATTCAATATGTACTTGGTTTCAAGACTTGTTTGAAACACAATCGTTCTGTTTCTGCTTGGAAAGTAGATGATTAAATCTGATGGAAGCTTAAGCAAGTTTTACTGTAACATTTTTACTTCCAAACAGCTTAGTTTTGATAAATTGAATGAGTATGCACATATTAAATACCACACACACACATCTCATATCTTATAACCAACAATGAAGTTTGAACTTCATCCCACAAACCGTTCCAAAGTTCTGACAGTTTTACATCGTAATGTTAAATAATTGTGACACTGTACAATTTAGTCATGTGTAACACTCAAAATATATCATTTAAGTTAAAAATTAGAGATATAAAATCCAAATTTTGCGTATTTATATTAACCGCTTAGTCAAATCATAGTAACATATTAAAATCATATTTTAAATTTGAAATTTTATTGATCATTAAATATATTTTAAGCATAAGAGAATTTTATATTTTTTTGATAAAAAAACAAATTAGCTTTATTTGGGATGCTTAAATATAAAGCGTATCTTTTTGTAGTAGATTTTAAGCAACTTCCTTATATTAATTTTGTTTAATATTCTAAATATTTCAGAATCCTAAAAAAATACATGAAAGCAGCACGACTATTAAGTGACCTCAAATTCCATTGCAGTATATTTGGGAATACATGACAGCCATTTATCAAAAACGACCCTATCATAAAGCGAATATGTATTAGAGTTGTGAAAAATGGATATATAACATTACTTTGGTGAACACAATGAATAGGTCATTATAGGAGGAAAAAATCTTTGAAATGATCTTGAACAAACAAATGATGCGTTAAGTGGAGAATGGGTCCCTCCCTTAAATTCAAAATAAAGTTACTTTGCTTCATACATTGTAAGAAATCTCCTAAAGTCTCTAAAATATTTTTTTCGGGAATTATGCAGTTCACGTTCATGCTAAATTATGCAAAAATAGTTGGGTGTTCCAGACTGGTTTCTACTTTATTTTACAATATATTTAGTTTACAGGAATATTCGCGATGTTATCATAATTTCAAAATTTTCATTTTCATCAATATTCATTATTTATATTTTCAATCTTGGATATATTCTTCATTATATGGAACTAAAGTTTGCTTAATCATATTTTTGCTACTATATTAATGATGTATACATGCATACATATATACATATACACTACTGGCCATTAAAATTGCTACACCAAGAAGAAAAGCAAATAACAGAACGATATTTATTGGACACATACATTATAGTGGAAAGAAAAAGTGATTAGATTTACAGGAAATTAGGATGCATAGATCTTGAGAAATCAGTACCCAGAGCAGCCACCTCTGGCTGCAATAACAGCATTTATCCGCCTAGGCATGGAGTCAAACAGAGATTGTATGGCATGTACGGGGATCTCAGTCCATGCAGCTTCAACACTATGCCACAGTTCATCGACAGTAGTGGATGGTGAGTGATGGCGTGCCAATCGCTCGGCAACCATAGACCACACGTTCTCAATTGGTGACAGATCACGAGCACGTGCTGGCCCGGGTAACAGTCGAGCCAGTTCTGTATCAAAGAAGTTCAGAGCAGTAGCGGGCAACATGCGGTCGTGCATTATCCTGTTGAAACAAAGCATTAGGGAGGCCTCGCAGATAGGGCAGAGCCACAGGCCTTAACACATCGAAAATGTAACGGTTGCTGTTCAAAGTGCCGGTAATGCGAACAAGAGGTGATCGAGACGTGTATCTAATGGCACCCCATACCATCACTCCAGCAGATGGGCCAGTATGGCGATGTCCAATGCCAGCTGGCAATGATCGTTCTCCACGATGCCTCCAAACATGGATGCGGCCATCATGGTCCTGTATACAGAACCGAGATTCATCTGTAAAGATAACGTGATACCATTCCCGCGTCCAGGTTCGTCGCTGATCACACCATTGAAGGCGCTCCTGTCTATGACGCAGCGTCAATGGTAGCCGAAGCCATGATCGCCGTGCAGACAATGCATATTGCTGCTAATTTATCGAACTGTTCGAGCAGAAACTTGTTGTCTTGCAAATGACTCCATTTCTCGACTCAGGGTTCGTGACGTGGCTGTATGATGCCTGGTGACCATGCGGGTAAGATGTCTGTCTTCTCTGATGTTAGTGATGGGGGTCGCTGAGATCCTGCATGACGTTCCGTATGATTGTCCTGAACCCATCGATTCCATATTCTGCTAACAGTCATGGGGTCACGACCGACGCGAGCAGCAATATTGCGGTACGATAAACCATAATCTCGGTAGGCTATAATCCTTCCTCGATCAAAGTCAGACACGTGCTGATAGGCATTTCTTCTTCTTATACGAGGCATTACAACAACTTCCTTTGCCGAAAACAACGTTGAAACGGAAATTGAGTGTGAGAAAACTGCTGTCATATCTCTGGTTTTATATACATTGTAGAAGTCGTTACTGTCGCCTGCTTTGTATGAATGCGCTGAAAATCTAATCATTTGCATATCACAGCAAGTTCTACTTGTCATGCAAATTTCACGTGTGTGGTGTGCCTCTTTCCTGGTGTAGCAATTTTAATGGCCAGTAGTGTATATATATATTTTCATTACGACCACGACAAATTTTAGCTATTCCTATTGTCAAACACAAAGGATCATGATTTGGCTAAGGATTTAAACTCACTATGCCTTAATCAACATGGCCACCATGGTTGGTTAGATCTTACAGTGTCTGAAAGCTTGCATCGTGATGTCGTGATTTCAGATTAAGAAATAGTGCGTTAATTTCAAATGATTCACAATAGTTTAAGTAATTTTTAGTTTGATACCATATTTGAATACTTTAATATGAATCATTACTTGAATATATACTTTAAAAATACATTTAAGTTAAGATTTAGATGTTTGCTGTCCAAATTATTTCTCCTCATTTACTTTGTTCCGATTTAATTTCCTGATTTTTGAATTACCACTATATTTAAAGTCTAGCAATTTTTAATCAATTTTGAATTTTTATATATTGTTAATATATAAGTTTAAATTTTGAATAAATTTTTATAATTTTGTTATAGATTTTCGAATAGTTACTAGTATATAATGCCGAACGAAAAGAAAAGTTTAAGTTTAGGGGCATCATAGGCAAAAATCATAACTGGATGTTCTAAAATTAAGCTTGATGATGAGTATGACTTCATTTTTAACAACACCTTTTAAGTATTTTAAATGCATGTATGTGTATTATTTAGTCAATGCACATCACAAACGTTTAGGTCTTCTTTAAGAGTAAATTGCAAACTGAAATACTTGTTTCTTCATTTACAAGAAAAGAATCTTTATATTTACTCATTAAATGAAACAAAGCTTGCTATCAGTAAAATGTAAATAAACATTTTGAAATTATCCCAAAGATGTGATTTGAAAATCAAATATGTGTACCAGAACCTGAAGTAATATTATATAAATTCTGATGGAAAAATAAAAATATTGGGAAAAAACAAAAACAATTCCTTGTTTACATGGGGATATTGATCTAGAAACCAGAATGGAATTAAGAAGAAAAACATGAGAAATAGCCGATGCTGCTGGGGAAAATATTTGGAAGTTATTTTGAGGAAGAAGTTGGCTTAAAGCATCAAAAAGGGAGCCGTGTGATCTATCTGGAGAAACATAGATTTCTTATTTCTTTTCCTATTTCTTGAGTGAAACTTTCCTTTATGGAGAAACTGATCGTGAACAAATGATGCAGTTATTGTAGTCTTACAATGTACTTACGCAACATGCTAAAAAATTGAATTTGAAGCAAAATTTAAAATAAAAACACAAGACATAAAAATAAATATTAGTTGTTTTAGACATGTGCACAATTGTGAGAAGTTTCATGTCTATATATATATATATATATATATATATATATATATATATATATATATATATATATATATATATATATATATATATATATATATATATATATATATATATATATATATATATATATATATATATATATATATATATATATATATATATATATATATATATATATATATATATATATATATATTTATATATATATATATATATATATATATATATATATATATATATATATATATATATATATATATATATATATACCGGGTATATACCGGGTAATCCAAAAGTCAGGACGAACTTTAAAAATGAATAATTCGAAAACGAATCATGATACCAAGATGCGGTTTGCACCAAACGGATGGAAAAGAAACCAAGTTTTGTGCGGCAATGAAAAAAAATAGTTCTTTTGGCGTCCAACAGATGGCGCTATAGTGTATTATTGCAACAAAAGATGATTTACAAATAAAACAATGATTAATGAGGTCAGATTAATTACAGTTAATTAGTACTTACTACAGTAAATGTTCAATGTGCTGTCCATCATTCAGAAGTAAAGCTGTGAGACGAGTCACCACACCATTCACAACATTTAGTAGCATTTCTTGCGTTATAGCAGACACATTTTGGCGGATGGCATCTTTCAGTGCTGCCAGTGATGCCGGTTGGTCGCTGTACACTTTGGACTTCAAGAAGCCCCACAGCCAAGAGTCACAGGGTGTGAGATCGGGAGATCTTGGAGGCCATGCGTGATTAAAGTAGCGACTGATAATACGATCCTCCCCAAATGTTGAGCGTAGCAGAGGTTGCACAGGCAGAGAGTAAAAAAAACACACAAGGCATTTAGTACACGTACTCATTTTATTATTTTCAATGGGATAAATAATTGTTTTTAGGAAAATGGCTTACATTATTTATTGCTTACAAATAATTAATTTTAAAGTCTTATTTATGTATACATAAAATCTGCAGTTTCTAAGGAACTTATATTTAATCCTGGAAATTGTAATTATAAACAGCAATATTTTATGTTCCATTGCGAAGGAAAATTGATTTATTGCTAAGATAATAACTTGCAGAAAAAAAGTGTCATCTAACATATTCACTTAACACAGTAACTATTTGGAAAAGAAATTTTGAGCAGACAATTTTAAATTAATAATTTTATTCATATTCAAATGTATGATACTCTGAAAATTTGAAGCACTTATTACTGATTTTTTTTATATTTACGGTAATATGAATTCAATTAAAATAATAAATGACTATAATTTTGTTATAAAGTATATAAATAAGCTTAAATTTCTAAATTAATAATTATGTTACTACACATATGTGCCTACCGATGATGCCAAATTTACTTGTAATGTGTATATAGTAAATTTCAATTTAAGTAAATTTAAAAAAATGACCGAAAATAAATTCTTTTCTTATATTTTTCTCGTCATATTTATCATTCAAGTACTTGAAACTGTATTTTACATGAAACTTTTAAGCAAAAAATCTTTTTTTTCAAAAGCCTTATACTTTCGGTTTATTACTTGTAAATAATATTTATGAGTGTTGATTGTTCTCTGTATAGAAATGTTATTATATTTTTTGATCATTTGAAAATAATAGTTAAATAATGAAATCCTTACTCATTTTTATAATGTTTCAGTTAATCGAAATATTTGTGTAAATTGCTCTAACTTCTTG
The DNA here is from genome assembly GCA_037975125.1 of Latrodectus hesperus. Classification (NCBI taxonomy): domain Eukaryota; kingdom Metazoa; phylum Arthropoda; class Arachnida; order Araneae; family Theridiidae; genus Latrodectus; species Latrodectus hesperus. The sequence goes on along the minus strand of CM075862.1, from coordinate 19,369,286 downwards.
AAACGTATACAAAATAGATGTACAAGCTTTCCTGTTTCTTAGAAAATACTAACGCATTTTTTAAACAAGAAAAATTTCTTATTTTGATTAACAGTAAAAGAGACCTTTTCAAGCTAGGCATATTCATTGTAAAATATTTTTACTATCAGCGTGAAATAATTAATTTTAATTTCTGCTTCACAGTTCGTATAGTAATTTTCTTGTGGAATGTAATGTTGAGGAAATGTTTGCAGTTTAGCAAACACTGAATTAAATGAGCCGTTTTAAGCGGATTCAGTACTGTTTGGCAGTCAGTAAGGCGGGCGCATGCGCATGAATTCCTATCGTTTTCCACTCCTACAACTCCAAGTATTCTCTGAATGTGCCTCCGAAGATGCCAGTCAGTTACTCCAGAAGCTCAAGAGAAGCGCATCGTTCATTTTTAGGGATGCTTATCTTCATCTTCCTTTCGCGTGCAGTTTGATATTAAGGAGTCTTGTCTTTTCAACGATATAACTTTTTAAAAATAGCATTTGTCAAGGTTTTCTGGTGAAGTTAACATTAATTTTACGTTGTTCCAATTCAGTTTTCAGAAATTTTGGATGCTTAATCAAGGATTTTTACTCATTTTAAGAGATTTTGGTTCATTATATTTTTTTCGTAAGAAATGTTATGACCATTTTTTATAATACCAATAATACATATGTATGCTTAAATCTGCTATATAAATACAAAAAAATCATTCTAAAACTTTTTTATTTTGAAATTTTTTTTTTCAAAATGGAATGTTAAGGAAATATAAAGTAATGATTATTTTTGATCTAAATGATTTTTAATGATTTCAGAGGTTACTTTTTTAATAAGAAAATTTCTTTCAAAGAAGCAGATGAGAATCATTACCAAACATTGCATGGAAATTAAAAATATCGTTAAAATAAAATTGATAGACTGCATGTATTATTTTAAATTACATACTTAAGTTTCAAGAAATAAAAAGTTCATTATCAAGTTTTCTTAAACTATTAAAATTGTTGTTTTATAAATGTTAATTTCTTTTTACACAGAAAAAGGAGTTTATACATATGATATTAAATCAAAATAGTTTCTGCGCGAATTGGAATATGTCGCGTTTGGAAAAGTCAAAAATGAATTCCTTGTTCGTATATCGAATGCTAATTATCCCGATGAATAAATCTCTAAGGTGTTTCACAATATATTATCTGATTCTGTTTTCCATCGCCATCAATGTTGGATCCATCAATCAAATGGAGCTTGATTCTCGCCATCTGAGTACCCGTGTGGTGCACACTAGGTATGGCACTCTTAGAGGATTTATAAGTACTTTATCTAATCGGCAACTGCAGCCAGTAGAAGTGTTTTTAGGAGTTCCTTATGCTGGGGCTCCAACCGGAGCTCTCCGGTTCATGCCTCCAGTGACATCTCCTCATTGGAGAGGTGTTCGTCTTGCAGACAGTTTTGGGTCTGTGTGTCCTCAGAAATGGCCGGATATCCGGAATGAGACAGAAGCCATGAAGCGGATGCCTCTCGGAAGATTGAGGTATTTGCAGAGACTCTTACCGCAGCTCACCAACCAGAGCGAAGACTGTTTATATCTAAATATATATGCACCAGCCATCGGTAAGTGAATTAATACAAATGTTTCTTTATTTTTTGTGAAACCATTTTATACACTTACTTACGTACTTTACTACATTTAAAAGGAAACTCTACCAAAGACAATGACAAGATATCCAATCTAATTAGTTTGAATTATCAATAGAATTTAAAAAAATAGTATATGATGATCAGACTTTTTTTTAAAATTTCATAAGGTTTGTGATGTTTACAAACAAACATGTTATTTTAAATCATGTATAAACACATTCCAGTATTTAATATTAAATAATAAAATTTGACGCTTTCGCTTAAAAGTAATTAATTTATTTAAATTTCACAATTTTTCTACGAAGAATTTGGTATAGCTAAGAAATATAATAATATTGGAAAAATGATATTTACTAATATAAATTATTAACGATATCTGTTGATAGTTTGTGTTTATTGAAAAATGTAGTTTTAAAATGGGCTATAATTTAATTTAGTTTGAAACTGTGACATATTTAATTGCATATTTATCTTTGATTGCTATGGAAAATATTTATCTTTTTATGTGTAATAATGTGTAATATTAGATTATTAGAATCATATATAAAATTAACGAGAGTACTATAAAAATAGAGTACTGTTTCATTGAGTATTTGGATTTCATGATATTATTTACTTTTTAATAAGTTAATTTTTATTGAAATTTTAAAGTTGAAATTTTAAGTAAATATATATATTTTAGTGATGAAATATCGCCCACACAATATTAATGAGTAAAAAAAAAATTGATAGACTTGTATAAAAACGAGGCGAAAGTTTAAATAACTTTTACGATAAAAAATATGTACGTTAAATTATTTTGAAA